>APFE030877161.1:0-13022 GCA_000404065.3 Pinus taeda | reverse complement strand
TTTTTTTTTCTCGGTAAAAGACTATCTAGGCATTTGTATTATATGTACAGTGAAATTTTACATCAGTTAGACATGCTGAGCATGGAGAAGCCCCATACGGGTGCTGTGTCTACGAAATTCCAGCTTACTGAGGTTCCCTCGCAGGGGCAACAGCTGGTTAACCATAACCTTTTCTAGAATTAACATTGTTTTGCCAGAGAGGCTTGACATACAGAAAACTAAAGCACTAAGGTGCGGCAAAACGCTAACTAGACTCATGAATGCCCACGCAGGGGTGACTAACAGAGCTTGACTGTGAATTGTGGCTGCTAGGTAGCAAAATCTGATTCCACATGAACTCAACAGAATCAGCATGCAAAATTGGATTACCCGGCATAGCTTCATTCCTGGAAATGGGCGGATGGCGGACGCAGGCCTGCAAGATGTGCCTCAGCCTTCTCACAGGGACTCGTTTCTTCCACGACGCGTGCCCAGCCCTGTCCTTCTTCCACGCCTTCCCATCTCGCCCTCCACGATTCCTTGGTGAAGCCCGGAGGAGCTAGCCCCAGAGATGGCGTGTAAACTTCCATCGGCTCCTTCCCTTGGTCTCCTGCTTCCGGCCCTGGTTGCTCCTCTGAAGCTTCCCCTTCTCTCCGCCTGGTGGCAAAGGGTGTCGCCACTGCGCCGTCCACTTCGTCGGGCGACTGTGAGAACATGATTGAGATGTGGGCGTTGATGCCCGGGTTCCCTGAGGTGCTGCCCAAAGAGAAGACGACGGAACCAAACGCAGGAAACCCTGTCTCTCCCCCTCTCGCACTGCCGACCTCCACAAACTGTCGAGCTTGCAGTGGTGTTGTTGTTGCTCTCCTGTGGCAGTAGCAGCAGCAACAATGATGATGTCCCTCTCCTTCTGGGCGCCGGGAAGCTGCTCCCCTTCCTCGTCCCCTCCTACACGGCTGCCTCTCCCTTGTTCTTGCCATTGTGCCACCCAGTTCCAAGACCTCTGCCCACAGAAAGACGACCCCGCGGAGCTCTGTAAGCGAATTCGTAAGCGATTATGCCTCCAAAGTTGGAACACCGGGTTGATTATGCGTTCGAGGGCAAGGAATCCACTTTGAGGGCCATCAACCTCTGTAATTTCCGCATTCCGCCACCGGCGAGGCTTGGCCTGATCGCCGAGAGTCCCTTCGGACCAGCTTCCCCAACCCCTGCTACAGCTATCGCTCAGACCAGGAATGAAATGGCCGCCCGCCATCCTGCTATCATATGGACGATACCTGGTTACGGAACGAGCATGCATTAAAGTCATACTGTAATTCCTATCCGCTCCTCTGCTCGGCATTGAATGCCTGGAGCTCCCGCGAATGTCTTTTATTCCTTGACGGCGCATGAAACTAACAACTATCACAGGCACGAGGCGACGCATGCTGAGCATGTGCTTCGTCCTGTTGGGTTGAGCCTTCACCCGCATCCGGGAACTCTGCATCACACTGAATGAGACTCTTACAGTCCTGAGCCTTTTGAGAGTTTGGGATGATGTCCAGTTTCCCTGTTAGAAGGGTCTGGGGACAGTCCACTCCAAGGTTGGCTATGAGGTCGGCAGTCTTGTTGCCTTCCCTTCTTGTGTGAAGAAAGGTGAGTGCTCTGTTTTGATGTATCTCCCTTTCAATGTTGTTCAATCTTGCTTCAAGTCTCCAACTGTGAGCCACTTTCCTGGTTTGAGAACCATTCTGTATTCGTATTGCCATGTTGATGATGATCTGGGAGTCTCCTTCTACCATCAGTGGTTGTAGATTAAGTTCCCTTGCTTTAGATAGTCCTTGCCAAAGTCCTTCCAGTTCAGCTGAGTTGTTGGTGTCCCATCCTAGGCTGCCATAGTAAAGTTGCAGGAGGGAGCCCTTGGAATCTCGTATGATACCCCCAAACCCTGCTTGTCCTGGGTTGCCTTTGGAGGCCCCATCAAAGTTGAGTTTGTAGGAGTTAGTGGGAGGGGGTATCCATCTGCTGTTATCTTTGATGTTTCTATTGGTTCTTGGAGTTGTTGTGGATTCCTGATGTATTTGAAGCTCCCAATTATCAAGAATATTTTTCTCATTGTCGACAGATGGGAAGTCCTCTTTTGCCCAATGATGCATGAGCATCGTTTCCCTGAGATTGCTCTTCAAACGATTCCAGATTATTTCTATTGTGGAGTTCTGATTTTTGAAGATGCGGCGATTCCGTTCCTTCCATATGTTCCAAAGAGTTATTCCCGGAATGATATTCCAGAGGTGATTGAGAATCACGCAGCTGTAGGGATTTTTTGGCCATTGTCTCATGGTGTCAATGATGTCATTGTTTACTTTGCATCATCTTTGGCCTCTGAAACTTATCTTATCCCAGATTTGGTTGGCCAGAGGGCAGGTATCAAGAAGATGTTGCTGGGTTTCCTCATTTTGGAAGCAGTTGTGACATATAGAGGGACCCTGAAAATTGCGTCTTCTGAGTCTGTCCCATGTGAGAATTTTCTGGTGTCCTACCATCCAAAGGAAGTGGGTTATTTTAGGCCAAGCTTTAAAACTCCAAATTCGACCCTAGAGAGGATCCGGCCTTAGGGAAAAGTCACCAGCCAGATTATAAGCCTCTGTGGTAGAGTAGGACCCTTTCGGTGTGTAACCCCATCTAAGAATATCCACTCCTTCCTGAGATCGGATGCTTCTTTTCTTTAGTTCGTTCTCCAGAACATCTGTACCTGCATTGTTGGCGTTACTGGTTATCTGATTTATTGATAACCACTGTCTGAATCCGTTCACTGTCTCATGGTTCCAAAATTGGTGGACGGTGGCAAGCTGCTGCTCCTGCCTGAGCTGATTTACCTCTGGCGGAAGAACGCTCGAGAGGCTTGGCATTTGATTCCATGCATCGTTCCAAAAGAGAGCCGTGTGCCCATCCCTTATCTCCCAGAAGCTATGTTTCTGTATAAGCTGATAGTGTTGCTTCGCTGCATTCCAGATGAGAGATCCTCTGCTCGTGGGTGTGAGTCTGATGAGTTCTTCATGGGGTCTATTATTGGCATATTTGGCTCTCCATATTTTGGACCATAGTTTGTCGGGATTCGTTACCCATTGCCACCAAATCTTAGCATTCATTATAGTATTGCTGTTCTCAGGGTCCCTTAGGCCAATACCTCCCTGGATTTTGGGCTTGCATACTTTATCCCACTTTACCAAGGCCCATTTGCGATTTGTCTCTGTGCTTCCCCATAGAAAGTCTCGCTGCATATTTCTTAATCTTTTTAGAACCCATTTAGGAGCTGCTAGGATAGAAAAGAGGTAGAGAGGCATGGCCTGTAAAACAAACTTTATCAGAACTACTCGACTAGCCATATTGAGAGAGCGGAGAGTCCATAGAGAGAGCTTTGATTCGAGCTTTTCTAGCAGGATCCTCCAGGCTGGCTGTTTAATGGCAGAGGCCGTGAGAGGAGCTCCCAAGTAAGTGGAGGGGAGGGAGGCAGTGCGGAAGCCTAGAATGCGGGTGACAGCAGTTTTGACCACAGGAGGGGTGTGGAAGAAGAAGATATGATATTTGGAGCAATTAACTTGGGTGCCAGAGGCAGCTGAAAAGTCGCTGAGCAGAGATTTCAGATGATAGGCTTCTTGGACCAAAGGATAGCCGTAAAGCATGGTGTCATCAACAAATTGTTGATGGGAGGAAGTAGGGGAGTGGTGGATAGAGATTCCTTTGAGCTGATGAGAAAGGAGGGCTTGCTTAATGTGCCTTCCTAGACCTTCAGCCATGAGCACAAAAAGAAAGGGGGAGAGGGGATCTCCCTGCCTTATGCCTCGAGAGGGCTTGAAAGGGCATGAGGGGAAACCATTGACCAAGATAGAGAAGTGGGAGGAGGTTATGAGACTCATAATCCAACGGACCCAAGAGGAGCTGAATCCAAAAGCAATCAACATGTGGTGAATGTATTTCCAACTAAGTTTGTCAAATGCTTTGGATAGATCAAGCTTGAGTAACATACCTGCTTGCTTGGAGAGCTTGAGCGAATGAATGATTTCATTTGAGAGAATGATGCCATCCAGAATCTGTCTTCCTTCGACATAGCCCGACTGTTCCGGAGAGACAATCATAGGAAGGAGGGGTTTTAGCCTGTTTGCTGCAACTTTGGATATAACTTTGTATATGACATTACAAAGGGAAATGGGTCTGAACTTGTCAGGTGTCATGGAGTTCTCCTCTTTGGGTATGAGGGCGATGAACGTGGAGTTGAAGGAAGGAAGAATCCATCGCATTGCTCTAGATTCCTCAACTATTTCCCAGACATCCTTCTTAATCATGTCCCAGAAAGCGTGAAAAAAGGTTGTGGTGAAGCCATCCGGGCCAGGGGCCTTACCTTCTTTCATCTGTGCCATTGCCTCATCGACTTCCTGGGGTTGAATTGGGCGCATGAGGAGCTCGTTCTGTTCTTCTGTTACGAGCTTGGGAATGTTGCTGGTTATTTTCCCAATCTCCCTTTGTCTGTCCCCCTCCGGTTCCCTGTGAACTTGTTGAAAATGATTAAGGAGGGTCTGTTCTATTTCCTTGTGCTCCTCCACTCTTGCTCCCTGCTGGTTCTGGAGGAAGGGTATGTCGTTGTGCATCCTTCTCTGGACTGTTGTGTTATGGAAGAACTTAGTGTTGCGCTCTCCCTCTCGCAGCCATCTGACCCTCGATTTTTGTTGCCAATATATCTCCTCTTGTTTCCTTCGTTCCTCCAGCTGATCTGATATGTGCCGTTCCTGAACCAGAGTTGCGTCCGTGTGCCCATCAGTGATTATTTTCTGATGAAGCTCCTTCAGCTCCTTAATTAATTTCTGCTGCTCCTCAAATATGTTCCCAAAAGTCTCCCTATTCCAGCGTTTTAGATGACTTTTAAGGAACCATAATCGTTGCTAAAACCGGTACATTTTTGAGCCCTCCGGAGGGGTGAAGGAGTCCCAGGTGGTTTTGACGAAGTTCTTGAATGCAGGATGTGTGAGCCAGAAGGCTTCGAAGCGGAAAGGGCGCCTGGTATGATTCCCTGGTCTTTGCCATTGCAGGGCTATTGGCCAGTGATCAGACCCAGTGTGGGCGAGAATTTCTGCTGTGAAATCTCCTCCAAGGTGGACCGCATTGTCCGAAATCAGAAATCGATCAAGTTTAGAGGAGATTTGATGTTTTCCCCCACGGCGGTTACTCCAGGTGAAGGTACCATTACAGAATGGAAGATCTATGAGAGAGGCCATTCGAATGAAGTCCTTGAAACGATCTGCCTCTGGTTCTAGTCTTGTTCTTCCTCCTGATTTCTCCTCTATCTTGGTTATCATGTTGAAGTCTCCACCAACGATCCAGAGAGGATGTTGTCGATTCCTGTTTAATACTTCAATGGTGTGAAGGAGCGCACTTTTATTGCCGAGATCCTGTGGAAAGTAGACATTGGATAGGTTGCCATGAACGTTGGTACCTAATATATGGAAAGTTGCCTGAATAAGATAGTGGGAGGCATGAAAATCTGAGAGTGAGACAGCTTGGGAGTTCCAAGCTATAGCAAGTCCCCCAGAAGCTCCCGACGCATCGACTGCCACCGATCTGCACCCTGGCCATGCTTTCGCAAGAAAGCGACCTAGCGATGTGCTATTGCATTTGGTTTCTTGGAAGAAACACATCTGCGGTTTTTCCATCTTGATCATTTTTTTCAACATTCTTTGTTTTCCTGGGCTATTAAGCCCTCTTAAATTCCAAGAGACAAGCTTCATGGTTTAACTGATTTGTGCAGGCCTGTAGTACTTAGTCAACTTTGCATACCTTCCTGAATCCACCAGGATTTTTCCAACCTCTATGGTTCTTTGGAGATCTGTCTTCCGCCCTCTCTTTTTGGAGTCCTTTGGACGTGCGCTGTCATTCCATTCGCTGCCAGGATGAATGCCGAGTTTGTTTTGGTGGTAGGCTCTGGAGATGACTTCTTCCAGTTTTTCTAAGTCTGTCTCAGTGATGGATTCATAAGCTTGTTTCCTGCAAGCTAGCTCTAGATCTATGATATTCAGGCCATTTAAATCAATACTTTCTGGTTCTTCCTGCATAATTTGGACTTGGATTCCTTCTTCCTGATGAATCTCTGAGTCTTGTTGAGGGAATGTCAACCCATCCATTTTCATTTCCTCATGGATCACGGGCTCTTTTTCCGGGCTTCTTTTTAGAATGATAGGGCTGATCACAGGCGATTTGGACCAAGGAGGGTTAGACGGGGGGGATTGGAGGAGGAGGAAGGGCGATTAGGGTTAATACTAGGGGCATAAGGCGGATCTACAGTGCAATCTCCCGGAGTGACAGAGCTGGATTTGGATGAAGGGTTGTTGGGTTGAGGAGCATGGGAATCTGGGGGCGTCATGTTTTCCTGGGAGGGGGCGGAGTCCTCTGGAAGATTGCCAAGAGACTCAAAGCTGTTCTTGGAAGCTTGATTTTGGGTTTTGGACGGCTGGGGTTTTGGCCCATTTTGAGGCTTCTTATGCATGCGTTTCCTGTTCGTGACTTTGGTGAAGCCATCCTGGGGAGAGGTATCGGAGGTCTCAGGAGTACTGGTTTTAGCATTTAGGGGGCAGTCCCTAAATAAGTGTCCTATCACATGGCATCTGCGGCATCTAAATGGGACATGCTCGTAGTCAAGAGGCTGGATCCATTCCTCATCTCTGTCAGTTAGGGTAACATAGTCAGGAAGGGCTTCATTGAGTCTGATGAAAACATAGATTCTGGCATAAGAGATGAACTTACGGTTTTTTGTTTCCTCAGCAGCCCTGATGTATTTGCCCACTCCATTGCCTATCTTTATTAGACATTCCTCTGCCCAATATTCCTCCGGGAGCGAGAAGAGCCTGATCCAGACGGGAGGCCAAGCCAGATCTTCATTGTCTGGGTTGAAACGGGGTTTCCAGTTTCTGAGATAAAGCCCTGCCGAATTGAAGAAATATGGTCCTCCCCCCAATATTCGATGCTTGTCTTCCAAACAATAAAATATAACTGTGAAGAAGCCCTTTGCCCCTAATTGAAGAGTGACGTCCCCTTTTGGCCTCCATTTGGCGGCTATCCATCCCCTTAAGGCTCGTTCAGTTGGCCAGAACCCTATAAATTTTCCTATTACTGCATGGTCTTGCATGAACTCAATGCGGCCGTCAATAATGTCTCCTGGTAGCTCTATTCTCGGTCTTTCCTTGGCTATTGGGTGGCAGGTCGACGAGGTGACCTGTGGTTCCTCATTTTTTGGATCTTGTTCGTTCTGCAAGTTGCTGGTGTCTTCTGGAGTCTTCTGCCCTTGACAGAGCAGGTCCGGATCAAAGGATCCAAAGATGACTTCCTCATTTGCTTTGAGGTTGGAAGGGGAGGGCTGTGACGCCCCCCCCTGATTCGAACTCATGGCTGTCGCTTCCTTCCCGTCCGAACAGGTAAGGAGCAGAGGCGTCAGGCGTAGCAGAGGCCGCAAGATGCAGGCTGTCAGCGCTTCCTTAGGGCGCGATTCAAAACCCTAGTCAGGCGTTCGCGCATCAGAGCTCCAAAGACCTGTTAAAGTCCATTTTTTTAGATGCATTGATTTTTCGGTCCTTGTAGAACATTAAACATATTAGAATTAATAAATTGGTTGAAACATTTTATCTAATATTCTTAAATATGTTATTAATAAACATTCAGAAGGATAAAGCTCATACTGAATAATATTTTTCCAGTCACTTGATTCATCATTGTGTAATTTTTCCATTAGGATTTTAAGTTCTTTAGCACCTAGATCAGAAATAATCTTATCCAGCTTTCTATTTTGTGGCTTTGCATAACACACACTAATCAATACATATTACCTAAACTTACACATAGTTCAAACATATCAATACATATTACCTAAACTTACATATAGTTCAAACATAAAAAATTTACAAAAAACTTGTTTTTTTCTTTTTCTTTTTCAAATGTATTATAATTATGTCAATTAACAATTTTGCTACTTGAGTTAATCAATATACAACTGATACCATTCCATACAAAAGCCATTAAATATGTTTCATAAATAAATCACATAACTTTTAGTGGAAAATAACTCTATAAACGGATGCACTTATGTGGGAAAAAAGCAACGATGCATTGAGTACTTCCAGCGACCACATGTTACTGGTGGGTAACATCTTTCTTATTTCGTTGGAAAACCAAATCATGATGTGCATTGAACCAAAGCTATAATGTTGCTCTCATATTATTAAATTGTTTTAATGAAAGACGGGAGGGAACTAACGCTGAAATAACGCCGTAATATGAAAAGTTTCTGCACGAAGTTCCTGTCGATTTCCTCCCGTCACTGCCTTATTGAATACTGCCACCGACATTGTTGACTACTGCCACTGACATAGACGTAGAAAGCAAGTGGCAATGGACGTCTAGAACCTTTCTAAACTAAAGCAGCGACGTATATGGCATATTCTACAGTTTGTTGCAATACTTTTTGGGAGTTCTGTAGAAATTTATTTATTTTTGTTTTCTCTATTGTCCTTTTTCCTTGACCAGCAGTTGATGAACATGATAGCTGCTCTATTATTATCCTTCAGGCAGTGGCAATCACAAACTTCCTAGTCAACCTTCAAAATCCTGTATCCAGAAAGTGCTACACGTCGCTGAGGCTTGCAATCATATGCTTTTCGTGTGTATATAATATAAATATATATCTCTCAAAATGTTGTATGAGTACATAATAAGCTACACTATAACATATTGGTCCCCATTATATCACATGGGAATCTAACATTTGTTTTTATGGTGGCCTAATTATTAAATCATTAAAGTGAATTATTTTAATTTATTACTATTCTATATATATATATATATTTCCAAACAATGTGTATGAGTACTAATAGTATATACTATTAGTCGCCCATTATATTAATGGAATCACAATTTGATTTTTATTGTGGTACTATAATCAATTAAAGTGATTTATTTTGTAATTTATTATCTATATTTATTTAGGTGGTCAAGAGTTTTTTCTAGAGTAATATGGAAAAATATGTGTTTGTTTTACTATTTTTACTTAAAATTTCAACTTGGTTTAAATTAATAATATAAAAAATAAACAGTAAAAATAAATAACTAGCAATGAAATTTTCAAAAAATTAGTCTTACTATATATAATTAGTATTTGCACCAGATGTTGCAAAGAAAACGTCATAAGGCAGTAGAAAAAGAACTAATAAGTTAAAATGCGTTATAAAATAAATATAATTTATATTCAACATTATAATGCAATGTTTCAGAATTATATATTTACAAGATCATTCATTACTAAAGCATTATATCAAAATAACCTTTAATAATACACTCATATAGAATAAAAACTTAATAATCCCAAGTACCTTCCATAAATAGAACCGCTATATGGCGTACTCTTGAGTAATTAAAAAACCATAAAATATAAACCCAAGCTTATACACCTACTCGTGAATAATTTAAAAACCAGAAATACAAACCCATGTTTACACAGAAGCATTTTATAGTGATTTCTTGCAATGCTCCTGGGAAGCCTCCATTTGTTCCAACATAGGAAAGATTTCTTCAAACTCGTCATTTGTCACCATTTGTTCCAACATAGGAAAGATTTCTTCAAACTCGTCATTTGTCCTATCAGTGGCAGTGCATTGTCTCTTGGAATTCACTTTCCAAAAAGATGAAGATGATTTGAGAGGGGTTACTTGTGGCGATCTCCACAAAAATGACAAATATAATCCCTTTAAATTAGCAAATGATCCTTTAAATGAAGGGTCAGCAGCAAATCTTTTATTTGATTCAACTCTGAGTTTACACCCTCAGAAATGGCAGAGAATCATCAACCACCCATCCACCAAAATCCAGATCTGCTATTTGGCTGACAAAATAATGTGCATAAACAACGATAAAAACAAGGGCGGATTTCCTTTGGATTTTCTTGATGCCTTTCTCAGGATTTCAAAATTTCATTGTTGTGTGCTTAATTTGAAACATGGAGTCGATGTAAAATTATCCACACATTAGCATTATCACTTACAACAAGACCATTACAAACAGAGACACCAAACGAAATTCATTGAAAGGTGCGAGACAAATGCTGCGGGAGACACAATGGCTTGCCAGATGTCAAACAAGTGCCCATATCAAGGAGAACAAGCACCCGACAACTCAGTCTACTACCTTTGCTTTCGCTTTCTTTAGTGAATGGGTATTAATCACGATTTCAACGAAAAGTTAACTGTCAAAAATATGTCTTGAACAGTTCCAAACACGTCTAGGAAAACAGGTTTTAAATATTTCTGACTATCAGATATGGTCAAAATGCTTTATGATGAGCAAATTACCCATCAAATTCTATCCCTGTGAGTCCCCACCATACACACCATACACAGTGTTTCTAATTACTACAAATATAAACAATTTTTCTTTTCATATAAACTAAAGAAAATTTCGTTGTTATGCACCAATGAGCTTCATATATTACTGGTAACTGTCTTCTGATAAACAAATAATAAAAAATCAAATATAAACGGATTTTCTTCCCGTATAAACTAAAGAAAATTATGTTGTTACGCAGCAATGAGCTTCATATATTACTGGTAGTTGTCTTCTGATAAACGAATAATAGAAAATCATATGTTTAAGAGACCATCTCGTTCACTTTACATTAAATCACTGTTAAAAGTAAAGAGAATACAATAATAATCCCGCATATCTTCCATTACTATATCATTATATTGAGATAGTGTTAAATAATACACTCATAGAGAATAAAAACTTAATAATCACGTGCGTCTTCCATAAACAAAACCGCTATAGGGTGTACTCCTGAATAATTAAAAAAACAGAGAAAAAAAAAGAGGAGCACAAGAGAGCCGAAACTAGTGGAGGAATTGGTTGAGAGTAACCTACGGGGTGATGAAAACTTGTTTCGAGTCATGGCTGATTGAATTGGTTGAGAGTAACCCCTGGTTGAGAGTAACCTACGGGGGTGATGAAAACTTGTTTCCAGTCATGGCTGCTTGAGATTCGATTCAAACTTAGAAAGGGAGAATGAGCCATAATAATTAAGCAAGGGTAGTCAGGAGGTAACTGAAGACTTAATGAGCCATGACTTAGTGAGTTGAGCGGTAAGGAGTTGAGTGGTAAAGAGTTGGTTACCAGGAGTCGGTTATGAATGGTAAGGAGTCAGAATTGGTTATGAGATTAATGGATGGTAACCTTTCGATCATCTCACACCTCATCTGATGGTGTATAACAACGATAGCTAGGATCAGAGGAGAAGTCATTTCAAAGAAAAACATCGTAATAATTAATACTTATAATTATAATTATAATTAATAATTAAATCATAGCTGAAATTATGATCGTTTGCCAAAGTTTTTTAAAATGAAATATATTTAGTTAATTTTAGAGTATTAGGTATAAATCAAGAATTATGAACTCATAAACTAGCGTTTATAAAAATAAATAAAATTATACAAATAATAATTATATAATATAATAAATTATTTATAGATTTATAATTTATTTACAAATAAATTTTATATTATAAATAATTTAGTATAAGGTGGTACTAAAGATTATAAAAAGATACAATTCATTATGAAATTTTTTACCTTTCTTAATTTATTATATAATAAAATATGATAAATCATCATTGTATCTTTAAAATATGAATTATAAAATTATCTCCATTTTCATATAAGAATTAAATTTTCAACTTATACTATTACAAATACTTAAAAACTGAAGTCTTACAATACTATATTTTGTTACTTTTTGAATGAATAAATCTTAAAAAACACCATTAATGTATTCTCTAATAATTTAGAATCTTACAACATCCTTAAAAATAAAAATTATAGAACATAATTATTTGAGAAAAACAGAGTTTCAAATCTCTTAGAGTCGGTGGGAATTTAGTTGGATCGTCTCTTTTCTTTCAGATATTCCTTAAATGTTCTTAGTCAATGTTTACCTACTAGACATGGCTAAACAAGATCATCAGGGAGGGCATCTATAGGTAGTTCGTCCAAGTCACTTAGGTCAATCCTCCAAGAGGATTGCGCCCTTCTTAGAGTTGAGAGATAGGCCCATTGTCCGAGCCTAGTATACGTTTCACCACTAGATGTTGCTCTTCGCATTCCTCTAGGTCAATTCAGAGTAGGTTCTCATAGACTTCAGGTAGAGACGGACCACCAGGTGGATAGACTAGGCAGTCTCTGCAAGGTATGTCATTAATATGAAGTGGAGACCGAGGTGCACTTCATTCTTAGATGCCTTGTCTACTACGAGATCACAGGAATGTTTCATTGCTTGTTCAGAGATTCTCGGACCCTCGTCGATTTTTTCAGCTATCCCGATTAGAGATGTTTGACCCTATATATGCAAGATGCTCTTAGGTTCAAAGAGCATATTCTTCAGCCTCTCATCAGACCAAACCCCACATAGAGAATCACGACATTTTTCAAGGTACTACCTTCAGACAAGGGCACTAAGAGATTGATTGATACGAGTACGTATCCAAACTCCAGGTCAGTGAGGATCTGTGGGACCTCACCCTACCATACGAGATCTTAGCAATAGTTTTGTCTCACATCTGTTCCCAGGAGACGGACTAGGTCCTCCAGTATTCAAAAGCGTGTGAACCCCCCAAGAAATGATTTAGTGAACAATCTACACTTTCCATCGACTCTTCATCGAGCCAACAGACTTTGTTGAGCTTTTTCAGTGTTATTCATTCAGCCTGAGATGTTAGGGGAGATGGGTTTGATCTTGAGACTTATTAGCTCCCATATCTTCCTTGCTAAGGCCACATGTTGATTTACTTTATACATTGTATCCTTTATAAGAGATCATTTGATTCTCCGGCTTTGTATATACATCAGAGTACTCAACAATCCCTTTGACCTACTTTATGGTCATTAATTAGACATAAATATAATTATCTTATTTTATCTGCTTAATTATTATATTAATCTTCTAATTTTATTAAGATTAACTTTATGTAAATATTATAACAA
>APFE030877149.1:0-11299 GCA_000404065.3 Pinus taeda | reverse complement strand
TTCTTTGGCACATAATTTAGTTACATATACATCATATTGTTAATTTGGTAGCTCACAGATAAATTCCCTCCTTTGGACAATCTTGCTCGTCATGAAATACCCCTCCTGGCCCTTGGAATAATTTATTTTGGTTAAGAAGAAATGTATTTTTAATATGGAAACCCACATGTGCTCAAAAGGGCAAGTCGAACCTAACGAGAAATTTTACACCCTTGGAATCCTATATATACAAGTCAAGTGAACCTCATTTGGACATGATCATTAAAAATCTTCTTCTTCTCCCTTCTTTCAATTGGATCACATAGGTCTGAGGTTGTTTTGTGGAATTGGTTCATACATGTTCGAAGTTGTAGGGTATGAGCTCACATGTGTGAAGTACAGTTTTTGGTTTGTAGCTGCATGGTTGGAACATGGAAATTTTGGTTTCAAGAACTTGCCTAAAGTACGCTCCTTGTGGCTGGAGCATTCTAGCCACACTGATGATCACTAGCCCCTTGCGACTATGACCTAAGGTTTTGATAATAGTTAACTGTAGACTCAAAAGCTATGATATGAAGAATATATCTCTATTGGGATCATCTCTAAGATATTATTTGGTTGGTTTTACTAGATCATATTGTGATTTTTGAACTAGAATATTGTACTCTCTCTTTATTGAAAATTTATGACAATCTAATAAGAAGAATAATTTTAAAGGGCTTCCCCCTTGTGGGTTTTCTCCTTGGCCTCTTACCAAATCATGGTGTCTCTCTTTATGCATTCTTTTCTTCTAATGTTCTTTTTACTATTCTATTGCATAGTAGATGTTACTGTTCTTTCTACATAATTGCTACTGATGTTATGATGATATGGGGTGAGTGCAATGTAAATAGTGAAAAGTTTGTTAATGCAATTATCTAAAACAAAGAAAAATACTTCCCTAAGAAATATTAACATGGTATCAGAGCTGGGATGAAGAAAAGTCATTAAATATCACCCCTACGAAGACACTATTGATGGAAGGAAGAGAAGATGGTAGAGATGGTGGGCCGCAGTATTGCAACAATAATGTTGCAACTCCCAGGACTCCCTTCTTTAATTTTATCAACCCAGTAGTTCGTAACAAACTTGGAAGCGACGGTGTTGTATGCACAAGTACTAGCTCTTGCCGCAGCTATCACTTGGTCAGCTGGCACAAGTCTACTATGGGCTTAAGCCAACTTCTATGAGCTCCTAGAAGAAGATTTTTAACTGATGGATGAAAGCTAACTCAAAGGAAGCTAATCTACTTGCGGAAAGAAACTGAAAGCCAAAAAGAAATGCAAACCCTAATTCTACCAGCTAGTCGTACTGATGCAAGGAAGAGGATGCAAGCTACTAAAAGGAATGCCATTGACTTCTAGGAAGGTAAAATGCATGTGTCTAAGTTATCACTATCTGAAGAAAACATATTCTTGTATTTTTGAATAAGTTGTTAGAATTATCATGCATGTGCTTTTAACTATTTTTGACTGTGCAGAGGTGGATCAAGGAGGAGAAATGCTTGGAAAAGGTTGGGAAGGTTTAGAGGGGGTCTAAGGAGTCCCTAACACCCTTCCCGAGAGTTTCACAAAGTTTGGCTATCAAGAGAGCTCATTTGTGAGCTTGTACAGGAAGTCGCAGGGGTTCTACAGGATGTTCAGGGATTTCTACAGGATGTTCAGAAGTTTCTACAGGATGTTTGAAAATCGGCTTCTAGAGGATGGATTAGTGAGGGAAGGTGCATGGATGGATCTAGAGGTAGGATAGGGGTCTAAAGCGGCCTAAGGACTAGTGGATGGAGTGGTGAGGAGGTGTAGAAGGCTGACTTGGCTTGAAGAAGGCTAAGGTAATGATTGCACAAAAACTAGGGTTATGTGAGAAAATGTGGCAAACGTGAGGTAAGGATTATAAGTAGAGGGTGGAGTGGATGTTTCTGATGGAGAATAAGCAGATGAAGAAGTGGTACAGGTGCTCTGCAAGTCTTTTTTCCAGTCTAAACCAACAAAGACTTGTGAATTCAAAGACCTAGTTATGTTGACCTAATATACTAGCTGCCAGTAAAGAGAATGAACAAAAGTGTGACTTGCAATGAAACCATGTATTTTAACTCATGCAACTAAGAAAACGAAAGTCTAAACTTGTAACCAAATTCTACACATGAAAATCAAACACTAGAGATTTCATGGCAAAGCAAAATCAGTGTTTTTGTGGGCAGAAAAGTCATCCTAGTCACAACTCCTGATCCCACTGAGGGAGAGGTGAAAACACAAATGTTTGATGGCCCTTTTCTTGAAGATTTTTCTGTTAACAACCTATCAACTAAATCTAAGAATGAAAAGCTATTTTACTCATCAAAAACAACCTAAATAACAAAACAAGATTTAAATCTAAAGAGTAGATTTTATTCTAAGAATGCAACAAAGATACATGAAAGTAAACGAAGGAGGTACTGGGCACTTGAGATGGGCCCAACCCCAAGAGCTACATCCTCCTAAGAGAGATTTAGAGCTGGTGCAAAGCTGGATTCATCTTTATTGATCAAAAGAAATGTTACATTCCAAATATTGTCCACAAGGAGAACTTGAAAATGTGCCGAAAGCAAAGCTAATCTATTGCCTAAAAATCGAACTACAAAATGACTACAAAATGAATACAAAATGACTAACGACTGGCTAACCAAAATGACTTACATCTAGCTAACCAAAATGAGGCCCTAAGCCCTCTTATTTATACAAATTGAGGACCCCAACAGTCCTCCTAAAGTTTAGGGACTCGGCTGCCCAATACTTGTAGTTTACAACAGTCCTACTTGACTTGCTTGGCTGCCCTTGTGTTAATTGATTTGGTGGCCCTTGAACTCCGAGATGATGGTGGAGAATTTCAGGTAAGGGCCCATAAATGAAGGGAACACCTTCCTAAAAATACTCTCCATGAATTTCGTTGCCAAGTGCTCATTTCAGCCATTGACTTTGTCTCCAAATTGACCAAAAAGGCTACACAAAGCACACATTAGACTTGTTGGCATAATGACTAACCCAATCCACCCTATTAGCATCAATATAACAAAAAAACATGTAATAAACTAATGATAATGGTGGATTAAGTCGAATTAGGAGTTTGAATGAGCCCAAATAATCATCCATTTTTGGGGCTCATCATCACCCCCTACTGAAAGTGTTGCTCATCCTCTGAGCAACCAATCTATCTCCTCATCTTTGATGGCCCTAGTGGCCTCCCTGTCATGCCAAGCTTCTGAAGTGATGTCCTCTTCTTGGTCATGAAACCATGCTTTTCTCTCTGCTTCTTCCCACTACCTGTGCTCCTTTTCCTAGAGAATTCTCAACTTCCTGTAGAACTGTCTCAGCATCCTGTAGAACTGTCTTTGAGTCGATTATCTGAATTTTTTCTCTCCAAGTGAAGGTTTTTGGTTTCCTCATTCATAGGTGATGGACATCCTTGAAGGATGCTCCTCTTTTTGTTTATCTTTTGTGTCCCTAATGACACTTTTCTCCTTGTCTGTGGTTTGGGTCTGCCCACTTTGATTTGTGTGCTCCTTCTTACGTTAAAAAACATGGAAGGCTCCCTCTTTCACTTCTCCTTCTTCTTGGGGGATGTGCTTAGGGTGGATAGCATAGCTGCTGCCTCCCTATCTAAGATCTCGGACAATTTCTCCTTCTGCTGCCCTTTCCCCAAACTTCCTGTAGAAAGTCCTGTAGTGACCATTTTCTGGCTTCCTGTAGAAGCAGTTTTCTGGCTTCTTGTAGAAACAATTTTCCCTGATTTGGCTTGCATGGCTCGGGGTGTCTTCTTCTTCAATTTTGTTGTGGTTTCCTCTTCCCACTGCTTATACTCTGCTTTTTCTGTGCCTCTTTCTAACAATCCCAAATGCAAAGGGGAACTTAACTTGAGGCCTATCCAGCTGGCCTGGAGATTTTGCATAGACTTTTTGTAGGGAGGCACTCATGCCAAGGCCTCCCTCATTCTAGTTGGAGTGTGGTATTCCATGATTTTGAGCCTGTGGGACAATGTGTCACACCTACAGGTGCAAGCATGAACACAATTGTCCCCCAATAGTCGCTCCATATCCTCGAAGTGTGTTATGGCCTGAGCCTGCCGATCCATGTACTCTAATAGGGCCTGAGAGTTGGTTGTTAGGTGCTCGTGCTCTTCTTCCATTAGATGATGCTGGTTCCAAGACCTTGAGACCCGACTCTCTAGTGGTGAATGCTGCATGCACTGGCTTCGTTTGATGTGAGCTGCTAGTGTCTCCATGGTATGTGCTCTAGCCAGATCAGCTGCTACAAGATTCCTGTAGGACATCCTGTAGTCGTTTCTACTCCTGGGGTGCATGCTGAAACAAACAAAGTTGCATTCACAGATGAAGGGTCATGAGGGTGCCTTGACAGGTAAGGTGTGCGGGCCTCTGCATGCTTTATTTTCCACTTTGAAAAAGAAATTTCTATCTGAGAAAACAGGGTTCTGGTATGACGGTGCAGGTATATTCAACCAGATGGTGGCAATGGTGGTGAGAGGAGATGAAACAAGTGGAGGATGGAAGAAAAGAGTGGTTGCATGCCTCCTCAATAGAAATTAAAGTTCAAATCCCTCTCCATAATCGATTATGGCTTGCCCAAAGGCTCTACAAGATGTTTCTGGTAAAAATATAGAACTTCCTGTAGAAAGTTCTGTAGCTTCCTGTAGAAGGTTGAACCATGACTTAATTGTGTTTGAACCCTGAAAAAAATGAGTGTTCATGGAGGGGATGGATGTGAGGATGCCTTGGAACTTGGTAGGGACCCTTCTGCTTGTGTTGGGAGGCCCCATTTCCGCATTGTGTAGCTGCAACCTGCAATAATTACCAGGGATTAAACTTGTTTTTTCTCTCTGTTTCATCCTTTTTTTTCTTTCTTGCTTTTCCGCTTGCTTTCCTTGTGATGGTTTCACTGTTGGTCTGCCCTGGGTTTTCTTATCCTTAGCTTTCTTCCCCCCTGTTTTCCTCTCTGCCTCAATTTGCTCCTTTTCCTCACTGCTAGATGAAGTAAGATCCTCGGCCAGAATTTGGATATAATGCCCTGTTTTGGGTTGTTCTCTGATCAGAAGGAGAATTCTGATATGGCTTTCCTCCTTGACTCTCAGGACAAGATTTCTCTGTTGGTTGTATCTCTCCTTTCACCAATTCCTTGGTTATAATATTGTTGCTGCCCCAAAACATGACTATCAAAATGAAATTAGGCTCTCACAGACAGAGCGCAGAGCTAAATTTTCATCCCCAGCATGCATACAACCACATAAATTTCACATTCTTCCTGCACATGTTAGTCCTCACAGTGCTTTAATTCTTGTACAGGAGAAATTTGTTAATAGGAACCGTGGAGGGGAATGTGATGCAACATCATTCAAAAGAAATTATGTGTATTATATCAGAAAAACACCGTCTGGACCCACAGGCAGATTGGTTCCAATCTTTTTTACTTCAAACGAGATAATTCACCACCTTTCGAAAATTAAGCATGGGGATGGCATGTTCAAGCCTACCTCTCCTTGAGATTTCCAATTTGTCGAAGAGAAATCCAGGCTTTTATGCTCTGGAAGGATGTTTTCTGTGTTTCCTATAGAAGACTTCCTGTAGAAACGCCTGTAGAGCGCGACAGGCGGGATTTTTTTTAAGAAACGACAGAAATCTAGAGAAACCGGGGAGGAATCTTGCAGAGGACCACTGGTTAACTGATATAGACGTGGTGGATGTGTGCTCCAGTTGATTGCAGTTGAACAGAGGGTGGTGAGAATTTCATTCGAGCATAATTTAATTTCAACGTGATTTATGTGAAAGAGTGAAGTCGCCAAGTGTACGTGGCCACATGCAACTGCAAGTTTTGTTCCTGAACTATGTGTTTTCCCCCTGTAATCACTACCATTAATTGAACTGAGGTTTAAACGACCAACACTCCTGGTTGATTTAATTTTCACGTAAGTCAGTTGTCCACGTGTACTGTGTGACTTCTAGTTGAGTGCTAGAGAAGGAAATCGGCTCAACCTTGCTATATTCGTGGCTTAATTCCACCATTCCATTCATTCATGCAGTTTTTAAATTAGATTTGTGCAATAGAAGAACAAGTTTCAGTCACGTACCTGAAGTCAAATGGCTGCTATGAGGTGTTGTGGCTAGTCATTACTGCATGCACTGGTTTATTTGGTTGCATGAGGGCTTGGCTAATGATTTTTGGTCGTTTTCCTTGTGCATGTGTCCTCTGGCCGGATGCATGCTGTAGAAGGTCATTTCCACGCTCAGATTTGCACCTTCAAGCTGCTACTGCTGAATTTTCATTGGACCAGAACTTGTTTTTGCCATTGCATCCAAACGGTAAACCGGATCGATCTGAAACTTGTTGAGCATGTTCCTATCATCATGATGCACCTCTCATAACAAAATCATGATCAATGGATGCAGATATTTCGAGAAAAATGGAAAATGGCTGAAGATTTCAGAGATCCGTTTCTCGGAAACCGTGCATCGGAATCGGCTGAAACTGCTTGGGTAGGCTACTATCACCCATGTGCATATCCCCATGAAACAGGTTTTGAAACGGATGCATGGATATGGAGAAAATGCAAAAACTGTTGAAGGATATGGAGGCTGATTTCTTGGAAACCGTGCATCAGAATTGGCTGAAACTGCTCAGGCATGTTTCCATCACCCTTGTACAATTCCCCATAAAACAGTTTTTCAAATGGATGCATGGTTTTTAAGTTAGGGCAGAAACAAATTCTGTTCTAGGTATTTTTGCTTCAGGGCATTTCGCAGTTTTGTTGCATGGTAAGAAAAGTGAACTTGGGCTATGATGCAGGTATGGAGATGATGGAGGACAAGTTTGAAGATTGCAAGAGGACTTCTGAACCCTTCAGGAAGCTACCATGTTCGCAAAACCACCTTTTTGAAATCCATTTCTAGCTTCCCACAATTTCTACAGGAACTTCCTGTAGAAGCACAATGAGGTGGAAAAAATGATGGAGAAAGGCGAGGGATGGACAAAGAGGTGCTTTCAGGCCTAACTAACAGATTCCCACCATCAGATTCCCTTTTGAAATTGAATTTGGTTCGTCCAAAGGTTCTAGAGGATGTTTCCTGTAGAAAACACAAAACTTCCTGTAGAAGGCACAATTTTCAGAAAAGGAGCACAATGAGGTGGAAAAGATGATGGAAAAGGGTGAGGAATGGGAACATGGATGCTTGCAGGCATAACCAATAGATTCCAAGGTTTATATCCCCTTCCAAAATCGAATCTGGCTCGCTTGAAGGTTCTACACGATGTTTCCTGTAGAAATATAGAACTTCCTCTAGAAGGCACAAAAATTTCTTTGTCTTTGTTTTGAGTGATCCTCCTGACCTTCAAATGTCCTTCTTGCAACCTGCAATTAGTCAATAAAAATTAAGTTTATTTTTCTTTTTCTTTCTCTCTTTTTTTTTTTGAAAAACAATTAGGGTGCCTCATGGAGGTTTTCACCCTAATTGCCTGGCCTAGGTGCCTCCAAGGGAGGTTTTCACCCAAGGATCTTCTTCTCTTTTTATTTTTCTCTTTTTTTTTTCTTTTTTTCCAACCCATTGACCGCCTCATGGAGGTTTTCAATCAATGAGCGAATCTAAGGCGCCTACGAGGAGGTTTTCACCTTAGATTTTTCCTCTTATTTCCATTTTTTCAAATTTTTTTTTTTCTACCCTACCCTACTTGAAAAACAAAATCATTCTCAAGTATAAGAATACTTCCAATGGAGCCATGCACACATCGAGATTAGATAAAAAACGATGTGGAGGCTTGAAATGCATGCTTTGACAGCTGTCAGGATTTCAAAGAACAAATGATTTGACTTTGAAGGGATCGAGCATAGCTGAGGAAGAGAGTATTGCTATAACTTAGTGACCGTCTAAAACCATATCTCAATGTAGCTATGATATCCTTGGTCCTTTTGCTGATCTCGATCATGTTCCATGTCACCTTCTACCATGACTTTCTCATCTTCCTATTTTTGTTGATCTTTCTCTTGAATACATGGAGGATTTGATGGTAACCATGAAGGAGCACTCTCAATCTTTGATTTTCATGTCTTCTCTTCATCAAGTGCAGCCCATGGTTATTTGCTATCCTCTTTTGAATATTCTTTTGCTGAATATGGTCCTTCAATGTTGTCAAGATAATCTCTTTCTGGAAATACTCTTCTTGAGCTATGGTGAATATCATTGAGCTCAAGAGGAGTCATTTGGACATGTTGTGCCTCAGCTTTGCAATTGGATTGAGCTACTCCATCGTATGGTTTTGGGAATGGTGGTATGGGTGGTTGAGTGGAGGTGTATATTTGAGATGGATGTAGATGGGGTTGTGGTTGGGCAGGCATTTGTGGTTGCCTTGGTGGAGCAGGAGG
Source organism: Pinus taeda (assembly GCA_000404065.3). Classification (NCBI taxonomy): domain Eukaryota; kingdom Viridiplantae; phylum Streptophyta; class Pinopsida; order Pinales; family Pinaceae; genus Pinus; species Pinus taeda. The sequence goes on along the minus strand of APFE030877149.1, from coordinate 2,884 downwards.
CGATGGTTGTGGATGAGCAGGTGGTGGAGGAAAATGAGCAAGAGGAGTGTTGTACTGTGGCCTCCACCCCTGATTAGGTGTATTCCACTAAGGTTGTGGCTGAGCATAAGAGTGAAATGAATGACCAGCTAGTTGGGCATAATATGGATTTGTGAAGGAACAAGGAGGAGCTGTGAACCGGGAAGGATGAGTAGGGGGACCCCAAGAAGGCATGGAAGTGGCTTGATAGGGGTTATAATAGGTCTGGGATGTCTCTTGCACTCCTTGCTGGTAGGGTATGGGTCCATGTGACCTCCTTTGGTTCATGAAATAGAGTGGTTCAGTGACTTCTTTGGCCCTTTGATATGCAACTTTGATTCCAGGCAAGGAAGGGCACTGATCTGTAGGATGGTATTCTTCACAGAAAAAACACACTTCTATGGAGTACAATGGACATTCATGCCTAGGATGCTTTCTAGTGCACCTGGGACAAAAGATGGCCAAAGCCCTCTTGGCTTCCTCTTGATTCCTTTGGATGTGTAAGGTATCCAATTGCATGGCAAGAAATTGCCTCATCTCGCTCTTGAAATCTTCCATCAGATTCTCACATTCACCTTTAAGGATTGAGTTGGAAGAAGAAGTACTACTCCCAACATTTCTGCTTGTAGCCATTTGCTACAGTGGAATTTTTTTCTCCTCCCCTAGAGGTTCTTTAAATATTCCTTGATGTCTGCTCGGGGGTTCTTCTTAATCATAGCCATCGAAGAAGAGAGAAGGTTGGCTATGTGAAGCAGTGGGGGGTGTTGTGCAAGTATTTTTCTAACTTATCTCTACTCCTACCAGGCATGAAATGAAATCTTTTTGGTTGACTTTTGTATTTTTCTTCTTGTACCTGTAAAACTAAAATAGATTGAACTGCAACTAACTATCTTGCTGAAATGAAATTGCGGAATTGAAATTCTAATCTATGAAAGCAAGAAATGTCTAATCTACTTTTGCGGAAATGAAATTGCATAATGGAAATGAAATAAACTACTTAGCAGAAGGTTGTAGGAGAAAATAGAAGAAAAGCAACAATCACCAATACTCTCACGCTTCCCCGGAAACGACGTCAAAAAGATGGTGGGCCCCAGTATTGCAACAATAATGTTGCAACACCGAGGACTCCCTTCTTTTATTTTATCAACCCGGTAGTTCGTAAAAAACTTGGAAGCGATGGTGCTATATGCACAAGTACTAGCTCTTGCCACAACTGTCACTTGGTTAGTTGGCACAAGTCTGCTAGGGGCTTAATCCAACTTCTATGAGCTCTTAGAAGAAGCTTTTTAACTGATGGATGAAAGCTAACTCAAAGGAAGCTAATCTACTTGCGGAAAGAAACTGAAAGCCAAAAAGAAACGCAAACCCTAGCAAACCTTAATTCTACTAGCTAGTCCTACTAATGCAAGGAAGAGGATGAAAGCTACTAAAAGGAATTCCATTGACTTATAGGAAGGTAAAATGCATGTGTCTAAGTTATCACTATCTGAAGAAAACATATTCTTGTACTTTTGAATAAGTTGTTAGAATTATCATGCATGTGCTTTTAACTGTTTTTGACTGTGCAGAGGTGGATCAAGGAGGAGAAATTCTTGGAAAAGGTTGGGAAGGTTCAGAGGGGGTCTAAGGAGTCCCTACCACCCTTCCAGAGAGTTTCAAAAAGTTTGGCTATCAAGAGACCTCATTTGTGAGCTTCTACAGGAAGTCTGCAGGGGTCCTACAGGATGTTCAGGGATTTCTACAGGATGTTTAGAAATTTCTACAGGATGTTTGAAAATCGGCTTCTAGAGGATGGATTAGTGAGGGAAGGTGCATGGGTAGATCTGGAGGTAGGATAGGGGTCTAAAGCGGCCTAAGGACTGGTGGATGGAGTGGTGAGTAGGTGTAGAAGGCTGACTTCGCTTGAAGAAGGCTAAGGCAATGATTGCACAAAAACTAGGGTTATGTGAGCAAATGTGGAAAACGTGAGGTAAGGATTCTAAGTATAGGGTGGAGTGGATGGTGTTGATGGAGAATAAGCAGATGAAGAAGTGGTACAAGTTCTCTGCAAGTCGTTTTTCCAATCTAAACCAACAAAGACTTGTGAATTCAAAGACCTAGTTATGTTGACCTAATATACTAGCTGCCAGTAAAGAGAATGAACAGAAGTGTGACCTGCAATGAAACCACGTATTTTAACTCATGCAACTAAGAAAATGAATGTATGAACTTGTAACCAACTTCTACACATTAAAATCAAACACTAGTGATTGCATGGCAAAGCAAAATCAGTGTTTTTGTGGGCAGCAAAGTCATCCTAGTCACAACTCCTGATCCCACTAAGGGAGAGGTGAAACCACAGATTTTTGATGGCCCTTTTCTTGAAGCTTTTTCTGCTAACAACCTATCAACTAAATCTAAGCATGAAAATCTATTTTACTCATAAAAAAAAACCTAAATAACAAAAGAAGATTTAAATCTAAATAGCAGAATTTATTCTAAGAATGCAGCAAAGACACATGAAAGTAAACAAAGGAGGTACTGGGCACTTGAGATGGGCCCAACCCCAAGAGCTATAGCCTCCTAAGAGAGATTTAGAGCTGGTGAAAGGCTGGATTCATCTTTATTGATCAAAAGAAATGTTACATTCCAAATACTGTCCACAAGGAGAACTTGAAAATGTGCTGAATGCAAAGCTAATCTATTGTCTAAAAATCGAACTACAAAATGACTACAAAATGAATAAAAAATGACTAACTACTGGCTAACCAAAATTATTGACTACTAGCTAACCAAAATGAGGCCCTATGATCCAAGTGGATATTGGTGGCCACCCGCTAATTCGACTTGGATCCCCTCTAAGTGCTTCGTGCAGTTTTTTTCAGTT
>APFE030877142.1:19436-67323 GCA_000404065.3 Pinus taeda | reverse complement strand
AGAACATAATGTTTTGGAGGCTCATAATGACAGTTCATTTAGAGAAGATCATGTTCACAATTTAGAAAATGAGGACCAAGATGAGAACTGGGAAATTGAAATACACTAGGACTCTTATTTGGTATACATGTTCCATTGATCATGCAAAATTACTATATGTCAACTTCAGGTAAAAATAGGTTCTATATTTGTATTTTTCCTTGTAACATTGCAACAACATTATTTTGATGTGTGTTATTTTAAGATTGATGTTTTATATTTAATCATTACATTGTTTGTTTCTTATCTGTGACAGGAAATAAAGCTGGATTTGGTGATGTTAGGACCAATTTCTTTTCACATAGATAGTGTCTGACTATTATTAAATGATAAATAACAAATTTAACAAGACTTTCAAGTCATTTGCTAGACATTTCTTGTCAGTCATTTGTCAGCCATGTTTTCAAGTCTTTTAGGTACTAAGTTGTTCGGGTCCCCACATGTCCTTAGGACCATTAAGGGATGAGATAACATGAGTCAGTCCAACTCATGCCCCGAATTTAATTTTTGCCTATTGATGTAAGTGTTTTGTTACCACTTATTACCAACAAAATTCTACCATAACATAGACCAATGTCCCTTCTTGGTAGGTCTCTCCACCGTACCACTAATCACACATTAGTAACTACTGCCTTCTATAAATCTCTCTAGTCTCAGTTATTGGTGTCCCTGTCACACTCGACCAATATAATCTTGCAGGTCTACCTTTTTATCATATCTTTATTTTTTGTTATTTTGTGTATTTAACATTAGCACCATCCAAGAGTAACGAGTTAGTGTCCTTTGGATTTGATCTTTGATTTGAAATGAAGTCGGATTTGATGAAGCTGGCCTAATTTCTTTTCAACATAGACAGATCCTAGTATTAAAGATAAATAACTAAGTTACATGAATTGCGTTGATGTTCTAAGCTCTATACTTAGAAAAATTAGCAGTTTTGTTTGCTGCCTTTTTAGAGGATTTGTGCAATTTGCAAATTTGGTTTGTTTGGGTCATAGTTTTTAATTCGCTGACTCATTTCAGGCATAGATGACAGATCTAGTTATTTGTAAATTATTGTTGTTTAATTTATATATTTGGTGGTTTGAGGAAATATATTTGATTTCCTTTCACTTCTTTGTGGCATGATTTCAGCATCTTCACCTTTTAGGATATAGTAAAATATTATTCATATATTATGTTTTCTTGGAAAAGAATTATTGATATTTGGAAAGGGAAATAAGCCCTAGGTAGCTAAGCGAAGAGAAAAATGGTCTATGTACTAGGTTCCTGCGCATTCATCGTAGGAGACCTATTGGCATGAGGCCGACATTCCTTTTATGCAATTACACTTTGTCAAGGCAGAGCTGAGTTTGCTGACTTGGGAAGAACAGTGACAGCTGATCATAATGCTAAGGAGATTATAATATTGGTTTCAAAAGTAGGATTGTGAAAATTGTTTGCACTAGTTCTTCTTTTGGTCATATTTACTACCAAATTTGTGTCTTGCTGATTTTTTTACATTTGTAATGACCTTGTGTAGAGTTGGTTTGAAGATCCCGATGTTAAAGTGTGAAGACTCTCTACAAACCACAAGGACTACATTTTCTTGGAGGGAACTCGATGTTCTTGGTGTTGCTGAGTCTCTCTGCCCGAAGAATAAATGGATACAATGGTATGGCCATAACATCACTTAATTTCATCCTCTTTACTAATCTCCTAATATCATTTCAATACATCAAATTGTTTTGTTTTCATGGAATTCATAGATGCATCAGTAATGTTATCTTGTCTTGGAAATACTAAATTATTTTGTTTTGATATCACCTAGTTTGAGTTGTTCTTTGCAACTACCACTTGATCCTTTAACAAGCATTTGAAATTCAAAGCTTAATAAATCTCTTTTAATTTTTTTCAGAAGAAGATTAGATGTTGCACTTGGTACCATAGGCCTTGTAAAAGGGTTGTACTCCATTTCAGTCTATGGCAGTAGACTGATTTCTAACTGCTCCATGTACACACATATGATATAATATTTTTAATTTTTGGCTCGCTGAATATACAAAGAGAAAATTGCTTAACAATATTGCTTAATTTGAAAACAATTTTACTTTTATCTGATACAAGAGAGGAGGTAGTCTTAGATTTTACCTATTTCTTAGTAGTTGTTCTCCTTCGACAACAACATCATCCTTCAACAAATACATTCTAGCTTGTATAGAGGAAATTTGATGTTTAGTAGAGGGCCCATAAGAGATCCTCTAATGGAGGCGCAGTAGTTTAGTAGGATCACTGGATGAAGCACGTGTATGAATGTATTGTCTTCAATTAGGAAGGCACAATTACCCATCCAGGGGAGGGCATGCATGAATGTCTATTTTGTGAATGGTGCAGTTTTCTAAGTGTGTTGGGTGCATGAGTTCATGCATTTAGTCTACCCTACTAGGTCTTGTATTTGAAGCAGTGTTATCCACACATGATGGTGATATACACTAGGTTAATTAGGGTTAGGGATATCCGATGAAGCCAGATTCAATGGTTCAAGTCCTATAAAAGCTAGATTGACAAATTACAAAGAAATGATTGGACATACATCTCACTCAAAAATGACGACTCAAAATCCCTATGGAACCTTGCGATATGTTGTTATGGATAATGCTTACCTGTGACTTTATACCTCTACAACTTCAGCTGAGTTCTGTAGGGGGGGATTATAATTTCCCCTAGTGCTAATTCCCCCTACTACTTGACCTCATGGAAGATCTGCTCAGATAGTGGAGCGCGAGGCTTGAGGTGGGGTGAGGTGCTTTTTATGCACACATGTGAACCCTTAAAAATGTCATTCCTAGGCTAGGGTGGAACACTGTATCTAGAATAGGTTTCTTGCTAGTTTTACACACTTACCTCATGTTGGCCTCATGTTGTTCTGGCACTTCCTCTCATTCTGAGGATGGTATCCAAGGTAAACCAAAATTATTTGGAGTACGAGGCAATCAAAAATACATTCATTAAGAGGTCAACATGTCACTTCTGAGAATTGGTCCTAGTTGTGGAGGGATAACATTCCCCCTCAATTGCTTGGGCTAGACCCAATTGACTAAAATTATTTTTGCAAAATATACCCTGAGAAAACCCAGGGAACTTTGCCTCATTCTGAGGATGGCGCCTAGGCTTAAGCAAATTCCTTAGGGCCAAAGGCCATATCAACATGTCATTGGTGGGAATAGAACCATTGTAGGGAGGATAACAATCATTCCACCTAACTAGTGGAGCTAGACCCAATTGACATTAGATGTGTTTGCAGTTAGACAAAGGTGTAGGAATTTTGGAAATGGGTTTTTTGGTGTTTTTGGACGCATCACTGCTCATAGTGCTCAGGAGCATGAGTATACCATGATCAAGTATACCATGTTTAAAAAAACATTATTTTGCCACATTTGCTAAGGATTTGCACCATTGGTGTAGCTGGATTATGGTGGTTCTAGTTCTTCAAGACTATTGAACAAAACTTTATTTGGAAATTAAGTTGTTTATGATTGTCAAATATGACTGATCATTTGAAATTCTTTGCCATCTGTTGTTACTGACAGGGTATTTTATAGTATTGTGCAATATGGTTTTCTATGCTTTATAGCGCGAGTATTTACTTGTTATGTTGATGTGTAGAGGATATGATATTCAAGTGGTTTTTATGTTGGTTTTGATGATAACATCTCAATGGTGATGGAACCCTTGCTTTGAATCATGCAAGGTTCTAATGGTGAACTGTGAAAGAGAACGCTTGTTTTGGATTCTAACCACGAAAATTTTCTCAAAAGTCCAGCCCATAGAAAAAGGTGAAATGTTGTATATAAATGATGTTTGTTTCTGAGCAAGAAGTCCTGTTAAAATTTGCAATATGATACATACTAGTGACTGTTTTTGAAGCACGTTTTTTGATTGTGAGGCATAGTTTTTTTCCAGTTATATTTCAAAATTTAAACCTGCTTGTTCTTGATGGTTTTACAAAGGCTTTTAGTGACATTGTATCCTTTTTGAATTAATGCTAGGGGTGCCTTGTTGAGAATAAGGGTATATTCTATGATATTGATGTCTTTTCATCAATGGATTTCATGCACCATATGTTTGCATTGATGATGAAGTAACTCTCTGATTATCTTGATCTACACTGGTAGCTCATTGTTGGTGTTGTTTGCTTAGGGGCAGGGTTGCATTTTTGAACTCTTTGGATTAATGATGGAGATGATCCCTGCGCATTGCTTCACGTGATCCTGTGCTTCTTCAGAAGAGGTTGGCTAAGTAGTTGATCATTGTTTTTCCACCATAGATGTAGCATTCTCTTGTTTGTGTAAGAAATTATGCCTGAATTTAGGTTCTTACATTGTTTCATTGGTGATTGACATGTCTTCTTGCCAAAGTTGTTTTGGTTATGATCAAGTTTTGTGAAGTTTTAACAGCGTTGACCCTCTTAGTTGCTTTTTGGTTAGGTGCATGTTCCAGGTCTTGAGACAACAGGAATTGATCTTCTCTCAGTGAGGACAAACATTATCTTTTTTCTTTGGAATATGATCAAAGGATGTCTGGTAACAATTTTTCTTAATGTTGACAACTTTGTTGTTTGTTTCTTTGTTTTATGCCACCATGTTCCCTCCCAGAAAATGTTGTGCCTAGAGACCAGTAGACGCATCACTGCTCATAGTGCTCAGGAGCATGAGTATTTCAAAGATCTAGGTTTTGTACCCTGACCCGGATATTGGCTATGGGGATAAAAAGATTATTTCCCTGTTGTAGTGTAGCCTGCATCATCTCACTAGTGAATTTCTCTTTGGAGACTGGTAAAATAGATGGAAACCTATATAAGTAACGTGATCAAGTATACCATGTTTAAAAAAAATTATTTTTCCACTTTTGCTAAGGATTTGCACCATTGGTGTAGTTGGAATCTGGTGGTTCTAGTTTTTCAAGACTATTGAACAAAACTTTATTTGGAAATTACGTTGTTTACGATTGTCAAATATGACTGATCATTTGAAATTCTTTGCCATCTGCTGTTAGTAAACATCAATGTAACAAAGAATAGATCCAAGCAAAAACCAGAGAGCACTTAATTTTTAAATCATTCCATCTACCCACATCACTTCAATATCCCCGTTTTTGAGACCTATAATATTCTCAATCGAGGATAAATATGATTCTTCGGTATCCATACCTACTTTAGCCTTACACCTTCTTGAAGACCCTTGCTAGAAAATTCTCTGTAATTTTGGTCTCATTTACACATTTGGCTTCAGTTAAATTTCTTTATCTTCACCAGACTGATCCTCAAAGGCCAGACCAGCCTTAGATTTTTGTCTTTTTCTCAAAGATCTTTGTTCTGAAGATATCTCTGTTCTAATACAATACTGAGGTTTTGGCTCCATTTTACAATCTTTCTCAATGTTTGAATCATTTTCTGTTTTCATACAATTCTCAAGTGATGAGATGTTTTGACACACCTTATCATCAACTGATGATTCAACAACACAAGACACTTCTAGTAGCTCTGCAACAGATGCCAGTCGAATAACAATGTCCCCAATACAATAATTGTAATCTGGGTGCTCAATTAGCTTAATTGTAATCGAAGTGCTATGTTTTTATCTAAATTCAATGACTGCAAAAAAATAGAATGGGTGTGGATGGTTTCTAAGGTTGAAAAGGAGATGTCAATATGGTGTAATAGATGGTTATCATCAAGGGGGTAAGTAGTGCTGGTGAAATCCCTACTTGAAGCCATCCCTGTGTACTGAGTGTTTTTTTCCTATGGGCTGGGGACAAACAGAAAAAAGAATATTCCTCGGGTCTCATGGAAAAAAATTGTTGTTCCTAAAGAGCTGTGAGCATGGGACATTTAAAATCTCCATTGCTTGGAAAGAGCCCTAGTTGCGAAATATGTCTAGAGAATTATAGAAGGGAAGGGCTTATTGAGAAAGGTGGTGAGTTGGAAGTACATACAACCTCTGTCTGCTGAGGATTGTATAAGATCTCCAAATAAATCCTACAATAAATCTTCAGTGATTTGGAAGGCAGTGGTGGTAGCCTTTCCGTTGATTGGAAGACAGTTGGTTTGAACTTTGGAAGTTTGGGGTGGCAACAACACAAGGCAGGGGGATGATCCTTGGTTGCTTATAACCCATAATCCTTCTTTACATTCTCCCTTTGACATAAAATGTGTGCTCCCATAGCCCAAACATGATAAGGCACTGATCTTGCCTTTCATCCACCACCTCAAAACATAGAATCCATTTTTTTTTCCTTTTTTGTTTTTGTTTCCATGCAATAACAGTACTTATTTTTCCGCACAGGAAATGCTTGATGTGCCATTATTATGCATATCTGGAGCTTTCATTCCGGCAACAATGATTGCAGTGCTTTATTATTTTGATCACAATGTTGCATCCCAACTTGCCCAACAAAAGGAGTTCAACTTAAGAAAACCTTCTTCATACCATTATGACTTCTCTTAGGATTTTTGGTATGCAAATTACCTCAGTAAATATATATTATTTAGAACTATGTTGTAATTTTTGTCAGAGTTCATGTTTAGGTTCAACTGTCACTCGCTACCCTATTCTGGAAGAGCTCTTGCTCTCCTAAAGGCATCTTGATCTAACTCTTCATTCTTTGTTTTCACCTCCATAAAAAATCTAGTGTATTCATAAATTTTCCTTTTATTGTGGCAGACTATTTTATGTGGTCTTGTTGGCATACCTCCTTCAAATGGTGTTATTCCTCAATATCCCATGCACATGAAAAGCTTAGTTACCCTCAAACATCAGGTACCAATATATTGGAATTACCAATTGCAACTTCTCAGGGCAAAGACACAATTCAGACATTTTATAGACGAGTAACTTACAAGTACTTTTGTTACAGTTGGTGCTTAGCAAGTTAGTGACAACAGTTCGGAAATGTATGCAGAAAAATTCAACCTTAGGGAAATTATACGGAAACATGCAAGAATTTGCAAACCCCAATGGTTTATCAGCCTCCACCTGCCTTGGTAATGGTCTTATATTTGAGTTTGGGTGTTTCATTTTATCTAATTTTCCTCTCCCTTTATTTATTTGTCTTGTCATGTCCCAACCATTTATGCAGGCACTTAAGGAATTGAAAGAGACCACAATTCAGTTGGCCACAAGTATTGGGAATATGGATGCCCCAGTTGATGAATCAATTTTTAATGTTGACAAGGACGTGGATGACCTACTTCCCGTTGAGGTGAAAGAACAACAATTGAGTAATTTGTTGCAATCTCTGATGGTGGTTGGCTGCCTTGCAACAATGCCCATCATTAGAAAGATCCCAACTTCTGTGCTTTGGGGTTACTTTGCCTTCATGGCCATAGAGAGTTTGCCAGGAAATCAATTTTGGAAAAGGATATTGTTTCTTTTCACTGCTCCAAGCCGTAGATACAAGTATGAACTTTATTCAAACTATAATGTGATTGCATTTAATGCTTGTAATATAGTTTTCAAAGCTGATCAATGTTGAACTAATGGTTACAGAGAACTTTAGGAGTATCATGCTACATTTCTTGAAACTTCAAACGGTGCCTCTCAAGACAATTGCCACTTTCACCATTTTCCAGACATGTTATTTGCTGGCATGTTTTGGTATCACATGGGTGCCTATAGATGGTGTTCTCTTCCCACTACTGATCATGTTGTAACTTGTTAGTCCCAGCGAGGCAATATATCCTTCCCAAGTTTTTCAAAGGAGCACATCTTCAAGAATTGGATGCAGCAGAGTATGAAGAAGCCCCTAGAATGCCATGCAATATAACAGTGAGTGCAAGACACATATCAAACAAATTTTAAAAATATTACTCAATTCTATTTCATAAGCCATGCAACATGAACAATAATAAATGGGCGAGAACATGATTGTAATTGCTGTGGCTGCTAGCAGTAATTGTGACTTTAATTCTTAAGGGAAGGTGAACGGGAGGCGCGAACGGAAGGAGCGATGGAGTGACGGCTAGGGTTTCGAGTTTTTCGTGAGGCGGCAGGGCCCCTGCTCTGCGCTCTCAGCCCTGACAAGCGCTGCAAAAGCTTCAGGCTGCAGTAGGTTCAGAAGGCCCCAATGGTACCCCCGCAGGGGGAGGGGGCAGAACTTCCGCCCCTCATCGGACGCCAACAAGGACCAGAAAGTAATGCATGTACAGGCTCAGAGAATCAGGACAAAACCACAGGAGAAAGACAGAACATGGTGGATTCTCAAGTTGCATCTGAAAATCCAAAGGTTAGTTCATACACTTGTAAACCGGTTGCTACTCATAGGCCAGAAGTTGAACTGCCTAGTGACAGAATAAATGGAAGAATACAATATATGACAGATCATGCCCTTATAGGTAAATTTATAGGTTTTTGGCCAAATGAAAAAGCTCTAAGAGGATGGATAAATCATAAATGGAAGCCAAAGGGGGAAATAACCCTCCTTCTAGGACCAAAAGGATTTTTTACTGCCATTTTTAACTGCCTAGAAGATAGGAATAGAGTCTTTGATGGAGGGCCATATTTCTTCAACTCGGCTGGGCTCTTTCTCAGACAATGGGTAACCAGATTCAACCCAGATAAGGAAGATCTGAGTTATGCGCCAGTGTGGATCAAACTTTACTCGCTGCCTTGGGAATATTGGAGTGAAGAATCACTAAAATCTATTGGATCAGTAATAGGAGACTTTGTAAAAGTTGCAGAAGAAACCAAAGCTGTGAAACCCACTACTTATGCCTCCTATGCCCGGATCTGTGTCTACATGGATCTAAAACAGCCTCTGCCGGACACAGTTAGGCTCTTTCATGAGGATAAGGACTGGATCCAAGTGATTGACTACGAACAGGTGCCTTTTCGCTGTAGAAGATGTCATTGCATTGGACATCTCTTCAGAGATTGTCCCATGAACAAGCAGGAGGAAGCTCAAACCACTCCAGAACCTCAACAACAGGAAGGCTTTACGAAAGTTACAAACAGGAGACGCGGAGGTAAAAAGCCGGCTGCCACACAAAAACCACCAGTAGCAAATTCTAAACCCTCCACCAGCAATAGTTTTGAGACGCTAGCAACAATGACAAATCAGGAGGAACCCAGCAAAGAAAAGACAACGGTCATTGCCTCTCAACAGGAGAAACCAAGCTTGGTTCAGCAAAGCGAAATACCCCAACATGTCTCAGAACCTGAGAGTAATCCAGACATGGATATTGATAATCCATTGCAAAGCGAGAATAAAGGGAAGGAAATAGCAGGAAGTCAGCAAGCAACGCAACTCATGGACGATGATAGCGAATCGATAGATCTCGGGGAATTTGATCTTATAGGGTTGGAACAGGCCTGTAAACAGGGCAATTTTGATAAAATTCCTGAAACACAGGTTGACAATTTGGTAGAAATATTAACCAAAGTTCAAAAGACACACTCCCTAGGATTTCAAACAGGTAGTAAATGGGATGGCAAATTTGCATTCAAAGACAGCAAAAAAAGAGGGAGAAAAACTGCTCTGGAAAGAACAATCAAGCTTGGTGCAGTCCTAGTTGAGTCAGGCAGATATGCCAAACTCACTAAGTATTTCAACTCCAACCTAAATCCTTCTCAATGAAATTGATATCTTGGAATATAAGAGGGCTCAATAGCTCTAGGAAAATGAAACTCCTAAAAATATTGATCATGGAAGAAAAACCTTCAATTTTATTTCTTCAGGAAACCAAATGCTCTTTGAATTTTTTGGAAACAGCAGCTGCTAAAGCATGGCCTGGCGGTCAGGTGATAGCAGTAGACTCGCAAGGAGCCTCAGGGGGACTTGCAATTTTATGGGATGCAAGGAAGATTCAGTTAAACAATATTCATGCCAATAAAAACTTCATTCAGGCCATTTTCCATCTTCTAGGTACTAATATCTATGGTCATCTAACGAATGTCTATTTTCCTCAAGAAACGCAGCAGAAGGCTGCAATCTTGAACACAATAGCGCATCTTAACCAAACCCGGCAACATCCGTTATGGATGTCGGGGGGAGACTTTAACATGACAGCTTCTTCGGAGGAAAAGATGGGAGGTCACTGCAGATCAAATAAGGATGGTACTCTGCTCAAAGATTTTGTTCAGAATAATTGGCTTATAGACTTACCTACAGCAAACGGCCTTTACACATGGACGAATAAAAGAGTTATCCCCTTGCAGATCGCTTCCCGACTGGATCGGTTCTTGATTTCTGACAATGCCGTCCATGTAGGGGGAGAATTCACAGCTCACATCATTCTCTTTTTAGGCTCGGATCATTGGCCAATAGAAATGCTCTGGAACAGGCCTGGCAATAATCTAAAAAAACCTTTCAGATTTGAAGATTTATGGTTATCCCATCCAGATTTCAAGGAATTCATAACTACCACTTGGCAAAACTACAATCCCATTGAACAATCTAAAATGGCAAGGTTCCAAAAAAAATTGAAGATGCTCAAAGGGGAAATCAAGAAGTGGAATAAGCAAACCTTTGGCAACATTTTTAAGGAAAAGGAAAAGATCCTCCAAGAGCTCAAAGCTATACAGCAGAGATTAATCTTAGAAGGGCGAACAGAGGAATTAGTGCTCAAGGAACAGGAAATGGAAGGAAAACTCCTTGAAAGAGAGCAGCAAGAAGAAGTGCTATGGAAACAAAAATCTCGTATTCGCTGGCTGAAGGAGGGGGAGAAGAACACAAGTTTCTTCCACAGAACCACTGTACAAAGAAGAATGCACAATCAAATTGCTCAAGTCACCAATGCTCAAGGAAGGAAACTAGAGAACCAAGAAGAGATCGAACAGGAATTCATGCATTACTTCAAAGAGATAAGCCAAGAGCCGAACATAAATAGAAGGGATGCCATAGACAGCATCACTAGGCACATCCCGTGGCTGGTCTCTGAGGAGAAAAATTCCCTGCTTCTCAAACCAATTAGTCTCCAAGAGGTGGAATTGGCTGTAAAATCCTTAAAGGCCGACAAAGCACCTGGTCCTGATGGTTTCTCTTCGAATTTCTTCCACCACTTCTGGGAATTAATCAAATGGGAAGTGTGGCAGATAGTGGAAGAGTCAAGAAGCTTACGATGGATGTATCCAGGCCTAAATGCAACTTTTATAGCCTTGATTCCGAAATCGGAGGATTCCAACACACCAGATAAATTCAGGCCTATTGCCCTTTGCAATATTATATACAAGATCGTCTCCAAAGTCGTAGCGCTAAGATTAAAACCGCTCCTCCCAGGCATCATCTCCCCTAAGCAATCCGGATATGTTGAAGGGCGGCAAATCACTGATGGTATAATTCTCTCACATGAAATAATCCACTCTCTCAAGAATTCAAAATCACCAGGTATGCTTCTAAAAATTGATCTTTCAAAAGCTTTTGATAGTATAAGCTGGGAATATATGGAAAAAATCTTAAGTGCGTTCGGTTTTGACAATGCTTGGATCAGATGGATCATCAGTCTTGTCTCCTCTGCTTTCTTTTCTATCTTGATTAACGGGATCCCCACCTCTACTTTCTGCCCCTCTAGAGGATTGAGACAAGGCGACCCTCTATCCCCCTTCTTGTTTATTATCATGGCGGAAGGCCTGGGAAGAAGTCTTACGGCGGCTATTCAATCCCATGAGCTAAGAGGTCTTAATCTCCATGAGGCCCCCACTGTCTCTCATCAACAATTTGTCGATGATAACATGATCTTTGGTCATTCCTCTATTCAGGAAGCCCGCTCCTTAAACTCTCTGCTCTCCAACTTCTCAGCAGCTTCTGGAGCTTGTGTTAATAAAGCCAAATCACAGATATTCTTCTTCAATACCCACGTCACTACTCAAAGATCCATAGCTCGCATCCTAGGTTTCTCCATTGCGGTTCTGCCTTCCAAATACCTAGGTGCCCCTCTCCTCGAATCAGCTCAAAAGCATTCTTCCTGGACCTCTCTTCTGGAGAGGCTAGAATCAAGACTCTTGCTGTGGACTCATCGTTCTCTCAATATGGCAAGCAGACTGGTGCTAATCAAGGCAGTCTTACAATCCATGCCCTTATATCTATTCTCAATATTGGCCGCGCCAAAATGGGTCCTAAAAGCCATAAAAAAGCTTCAGCGAAATTTCTTGTGGGGCAGCTCCGGTCTTAACAGGAAATGGGCCTTAGTCAAATGGGAGAAAGCATGTCTTCCGAAGAAAGCAGGAGGGATTGGTCTCAGAGATCCTGAACACAGCAATGTGATCATGGGAGCTAAAATTTGGTGGAAATGGTTAGCCTTCCCAAGTACGCTGTGGGCCAAATTCTGGACGACAAAATACGCTAACAACTTACCTCTGGAGGAGCGTATAAGAATGATAGAAACTAGCAAAGGCTCATCTATCTGGAATTCAGCACTAATGTACAGGGATCTTATCCAAAAACACAGCTTCTGGTAAGTAAAGGATGGAGGCACAGCGCGTTTTTGGACGGACTCCTGGTAGCAACTCCCTTCTCTCGTCAATGTTATACAAGGAATTCCAATGCACCATATTCAATCACAGGAAGCGATAAATCATTTCTGGCAAAACACACAGGCCACGGATCGCCGCATTTGGAAAAAGGGTCACGAAATCTTACCAGACAACCCGGAGGAGGTTCAACGAACCCTGGTAGACGAGCTCCAAAAGAGAAAAATTTTACAAGAAACGGAGCAGGATAAGCTGAGATGGGGTTATGAAGAGAAAGGTACTTATACTACCAAAGAAGCGTATCTCCTGATTCTCAAAGATCAGCTGATCAAAGACAAGTTATGGGATAAAATATGGAGTCCAAGGATCTGGCCAAAAATCTCCACTTTCCTTTGGCTACTCTCCCACAACCGGATTCTCACCTGGGACAATCTCAGAAAAAGAAAATTCGAAGGACCTTCAATATGTCTCAATTTTAAAATGGAAGAAGAAACAGTTGTGCATCTCATGCAACTCTGTCCTTTTAGCAGGACTCTATGGGAGAAAGTCACTTTCCGTTGTCAAAAGGAAGGCCGCAAGATAGGAGACTTAAACAACACTATCTGCAACTGGCCTCAGGCACCTTACCAAAGTAACATTCTGAACACTCTATGGCAAATAATCCCAGGCATTGTAATGTGGAACCTATGGAAAGAGCGAAATCGTAGAATATTCAAAAACCAATCAATGGATGAGCAGCAGGTATGGCAGATAATTAATAAGAATGTACAAGAAACATTATCCCTCCAAATATGGTCCCAGGAGGATTTCCCGTCCAACAATAAGGAGCAAGCAATATGGAATAATTGGCAACTTCACTTACAGTTTCCCACCATTCTCCCTATTATTTCCAACAAACAGAAGGATATCTCTTCAATCTGGTACCCACCACCTATCAACACCTTCATTCTTAACTTTGATGGGGCTTCAAAAGGTAATCCTGGCTTTACTGGATATGGCGGAGCAATCAGAAACCACGAAGGACAAGTGCAGAAAGTCTTCTTTGGCTCCATGGGTTGGAACACCAATAATGTGGCTGAACTTGAAGGACTCTGGAAAGGGCTCAACGTTGCCCAAAAGGAAGGCTTCTCCCCTTTAATTGTTGAAGGGGATTCCCAAATCTTAATCAACATGGCGATCAAAATTCAGCAAGGAACAGAGGCACAAAAAGTTAGTAAGAGCTGGAGAATGGTTACAAGGCTGGAGCTTTTGCAATCTTGGCTTAGGGACAACAGAGCCACCACTTTCAACCACATAAGGCGTGAAGGGAATAAACTGGCAGACTTTCTAGCAAATCTGGGAGTGGATAAAGGGCAGGATCACTTCGAAGGATTACGTCAGGGTAATGTCCTGGAGACAGATTGGTCCACATTTCAGGAGATTCTCAGGAAAGACACTCAGAACAAAAATCCAGTCCCCCCGGATGCGGGTGTAATCTCTGCAATTAAGACGATTGAGCTGCCCACGCGCCGAGGACATGCCTTCACGCTGCGGATAGGTGGATGACATGGGCTCCGGGCTGGTTATGGCCCAAAAGGACTCAGGGAGTCTTTATGACGATTTAATGCGCTGGGTTTTCCAAGGATTTGCCAACCGCTATCTTCTCATGGCGAACACAAGTCTCACTATGTCTCTGCATTTTGGCTCTGGTTTTAGTTATTCGAAGGTTTATTCTTTCGTGGAGGAGGGAGGCTCAGAGGGCAGTGTTGCCACTCTCGAGTCCTTCCCCTGTCCGACTTGCCTGGTCCAGTTGAATTGGGTTTATGCTGTTGGGTGGTCTCACCTGGTTCAGTGGAATCTTCCTTTGGAAGCTGGGTATTTCAGCCTGGTTCAGGGGAATTGTTTGTTTGCTGTTGGGTATTGTAGCTTGTCGTTCGTGGGGTGGTTCCGCCTGGTTCAGTGGAATCTGCCTTTGGAAGCTGGGTATTACAACCTGGTTCAGGGGAATTGTTTGTTTGCTGTTGGGTGCTGTCGTTTGTTTGTTTGTTGTTGGGTGTTGTCGCCTGGGGGGAGGTACCGCCTGGTTCATCTGAGGCAGGGACATTGGAGTTTCACGCCCCGTGAAGTTTTTCTGGGTAACCGAAGGCACACGGCTGTTAAGCCACCCCCTATTTCTTCCATGGCACCACGAGCAGGCTATCGCAGGCCACGAAGGGGGGGTAATTCGGTGAGCCAGAGTGGCACTAGCGCCAGTAACCATTCCAGCCCGCGGAGAATTTCTCCTTTGGCCTGTGCCTCACCTCCCTCGGGGAATTCGGAGAATTCTGCTGAAGATGCTTGCAACGCAGTGCAGACTGCGACTCTCTACTACCGTCGCAAGAAGAATAAACCAGTCGTCAAGGCGATGATAACAGTTATTTTTGAAGAAGAGGATGAGGGGGATGGAAGCTCGGAAGCTGATAAGGGAGAAAGGTCTCCGCCATCGGACAATTCCTCCAAAAGTAAGGATAGCGCCTACAGTCCGGGAAATCAAAGTAAGATGGATGAGGATAGTACTTTTGGCTATTCTGCTGAGCAGAAGGAAGCTTTGCATGAGATCAAAGGCCTCAAAGGGAAAGAACCTCTGGTCTCTTCTAGGGATCCTTCAGAGGTTCAAAAAGTCACCCACCCCTGCAAGTCCTCCTCTCCGCAAAGCATGTCAAACAGAGCAGCGTCTGAAGATACATTTGATTACACCCTGTATCTAAAGCTCCCGCCTAGCATTGAGAGCATTGAAGCTATTCCAGCTAGTATGGAGGTTACTTGGGAACGGGACCCTGCTCGTGCTGCTGCAGATCGCAAGAAAAGAGCGCTGGAGCGAGAGGCCGAGGCACAGAAGAAGCTGGGAAATTGATGTCCGAAATGTTCTGGGTAAGCCTGTCCTCAGGCGTTCAGTGTGTCTTCTTTTGGCTCTTTTGTGCAAGGTGGTTTGCAGCAATTATCGATACTGTTAGGGGTCATGAGGTCTGGTTCTCAAAATATGTATATGTCGAAGTTTGTCTATCTAGTTTCGCAGTCTGTATATGTCAAGTTTGTCTATCAGTGTCGAGACATGATGAAGTTCAGACATTTTCTCTTGTTATGTTTGGTTACGCTTGCCTGCACACACAGTCTATTCAGGTGGGTGAAGAAAGTTTTGAACGAGAGCTTCACTCTCGCTCTCAGAGGTGTTCACCTCTTGTAAATAATCTTTTTGTTTATTAATATATATTTAGTTAGCCTTTGCCAAGCAAAAAAAAAAAAAAACATGAACAATAATAAATTGAACTGTAACATATATTGATTGTAGGAAGCTGGAATTCAGGGGTTCGGACTAGGAAGCATGGGAACAGGTGCAAATGATGGCGAAGTTTTGGATGATATGATTACACGAAGTCGCGGTGAGGTCAAACACACATATAGTCCACGGATAACTAGCTCGAGTGATTTCACAACAATTCATGGATCTGAGTCTGCATTAAGTCCCCAAATTGCAGAACCTAAACAAGTATATAGCCCCCGTATAAGTGAGATCAAGCAGACACATAGCCCTCACAAAGGGGAAAAGAATTCAGGCATTCTCCTGGTTAGTCAAGGAAAAAATATGAGTCCAAGTGCATTTGGTTTGAGGCCACATAAACCAACTTCCAATTAGGTGTTTGGAGTCTAAATCCTCGGCCAATAATCTTTCCATTGAGTGAGCATATCTTATGTTGAATAGTACATATTTTGTTGGCTTATCATTATTTAATCATTGTGCCATAAATCACTCAGTTGCATTTGGTGTGTCTTCACAAAGAACCTCTGTCCATCTCAGAGGACAGGGTAGACCATATAGTGCGTATAATATTTATGTTTTCTTGAAGCATGAAATCGATTATGTCAGCTTGTGGTTTTGTAGACCCTGGGCATGCCAAATAAGCATGGTGGTATTAAAGGGTCCTTTGAGTGGTTTGAACTTAATAGAAAGTCATCCTTCTTCTATCAGTTGGATCTTAACCACAAGGTTTGCAACCTTTAATGTTTCATTGAGATAAAAAGTGTGGAAATTAAACTTGACAAATGAAAGGGTAATGGTAAGGCTTACAATATTAGAACTTCTGTAAAATTTAAATGTTTATCCATTACCTTTAAAAATTAACCAAGGGCAATTTCAAATTATCAAGGATATGTTGAGATGGAAATATCTATTTTTCATGATAGTAAAACATTTAGATAATGGAAATAAAGAATATGTGCATTCAAGTTAAATCAGATTTATCTTGAATGGTTGGGAAGATTTGTTATTATCTTTAATAATTTAAGTCTTGTAAAGAAAATTCAAAAGGAATAATTTAAGTCTTGTAAAGCAACAAACTTGAAGAAAAACAAAGAATATGAAGCCATGTACAAGGAATATGAAGCTTGTGTGTTACGTTAATTTATGAGCAGTTTTATGCGCTGCAGTATAATCTATGAGAAAATTGGCTACAATATTCAACAGACAGGGCATTATGAGTTTCTCAATTTGTGTTATTATATGATATGGATTTTCTAACTGATATCTTGAAAATGCGGTCTGCACTTGCCATCTATGCGTGAGTTCTGCATCGGTTTGCTACTTTCAAGCCATGCCTAATGTCATATTGTTTGTTGCAACTTTAATGTAGACAGCTAACCAGGAAGGCATTGGGTCATTCATAGAGGATGCTTAGGCATGAATCCAGGCTTTTGAAAATAATTTTGATTTCCATCACTAGTCATAGCACTTGATAGAAATTTGGGATATTCGTGAGTGTGAATTTATGTTTGTGTGGTTACATACTTTCATATGAATTAACTAATGCTCAGTAGCAGTAGACATTGGACAATTATATTTGTATACCTCTGTTTTAAACTGAAACAAATCCAAGGCTAAAAGGAATGGGTTGATTGCACTATTCATCCTTCTATAACTTTCCAACATAGGCTGGAGTAAATAGATTGTAATTTGGGTAATTTTTCTAACTGCAAACAGGGACATACTTGTGTATTGGCAGGGAAGCTATGATGGCCATTATGTCAGGCCAGGTGATCGCACTCCCTTGATCATGAGCATGATTGTGATGAATATGGAAGACTTCATAGTCTAGATTGATTGTTTAGCAGTGATAGTTAGTGGGCTCATTCACAAAAGCTTCTATTTCACTAATCCTTTTTATAGAGTTGTCAGATTCAATTTCCAAAGGTTTAATTACACTATAGAGTTGAGTTTTGAGAGAGTTGTGATTCACAGTGTTAAGTATAGTAGCTATGACACTTGAATGAAGACAAGCATAGTAGAGGTATCAGACTCTGTTATAAGCTTACCTACATATTATAAGGGACTTGGTTGGTTTTTCTATAATTTTATAAATAAGTTCCATGTCGTGGAAATGTAAAAAAACAATAGTGATATTTCCGCCATGTGGCTCTTGTCATTGGTTTTATACTTCTTCAAAAAATTCTCTAAGAGTTCACAATGCTAAAATTCACTAGGACTTTACAAAGTTTTATTATTTAGTGAAAGACTCGCCAAGACCTTACAGATTTTATAATTGAGTAAAATATTCTCCATGCCTGGTGAGAGATTCGCCAAAAACATTATATATACAAATCATATTATTGATAAATTCGCCTTCCATTTTTCCTATATACCATGGAGATTCGCCCATTTATTATATTTATAAATTTAGGGGGGGTTCTTAAAATTTTACCTGGGTATGCTCTCTCTCTCTGTCCATGTGATGGTCATCTTGAAAAGAAATGAGTTTCAACTGTTAGATTTTATGTTTGAACTTCAACTTGCATACATGCGGGTTCCCTTTATACACAGTTGCATGTAGGGTCGTCGTCTATGTGGGTTGGTCACAGCCAACCCATGTGTACGCAAAGTTGGATTTTTTGACATGAATTTCCACAATAAAACCTTAATAAAAACTTCTAAAAAGTATCACAAAACATTGCAAGTATGGTTTGAGGGTTACCTACTAACTTTGGCATGATTTGAACGGTCGAATTTCTTAGAGGAATGTTTGCTCCCTTTTAGATCCACAGCCTTTTTCCAAACAACAATGAATAATTTGTGAGTCCGAAAGTCAACATATGGCTTTGAAATTTCAAAAGAAAAATTTAAAACTTGATTTTTCCTCTCAGAATTGTTTTGACTTGTTGGCATGGATTGTTGAGAATTGGTTATTGTTTTAGGATATTTTGGACACTTCTTCAAGATCTTATTTTGGCCCCATGCCCACTGAATCGTCATAGTAGGTATCCTTCACTTACTACCATATAGGTTAGGGAAACCATTTTTTCCATTGCATCTTGCATACTAGCCTCCGTTCAGCGATACATTATCCATAGGGTCGACCCCATCATGTCTTGGTTAGCAAACCATGTTCACTCACCAATTTTTAAAGCATGATGCAATGGTAGAGATATCCTTTACATGGGCATCATAGTTAGAACCTCGTAACATTGGTTTCCCATGTTGTTATACTGAGTAGGCTTTGGAGTCCTCTTTAGAGGCTCCTTTGTGTTGAGTTGTACTGCTACATTGCATTTCGACTATTTGCACCTTTGGGCCTTGAGTCGACCTCACTTGTACTCGTGTTTAAGCCACTTATTTAACCATGTCTTCTGCAAAATCAACCATGCAATCACTTAGCTTCTATGACTTGGCACATCCTTTCACCCATGGAAGGAACGTCCCTTTGAGTGTCCTTGACCAGTTTTACCTCCTTGCATTAAGCATTGGATTTTTCCCATCCAAGGAACTAGATCATTTGTTTCTTTGACACTCGTTCTGTCCAATGTACTACAACATTCTTTTATTCTTTTTCCAGCTTGAAGAAAAAGAAAAAAAAATTACATATTCCAAAAAGAGCAAGAACGGGACAACATTTCCATATATTGTTGGCAGCTAGAGTCAGTCATGTCATCCTTGAACAAAGCACTCAAAATAAAGTCTCTCCTCCATTTTGGTCAGGATTTAGTTTGACGTAGGTATGCCTTAACCTAGTTCTTGAGTTAGTTTTCCTCTAATTGGTTACCTCTTCCAATCATATCAAGAGTTCTCTTGTTATAGATCTGATCTAAAAATATAAGATACTTCAAATATACCCAAAAATAATAAGATAGAAATAGATAGAAATGATTCACTTTATTGATATCAAACCCTTAAGGTAGGGCAACACCATACATTCACTCCTTATGGAAGGAGAACACTCCACAAGCCATATGCCTGTTCATACCATATTCATTGACACCCCTCAATGTGGAGTCTCTAGCCTCTATATAGGCCTCATACATACAATACCATGAGTCATTACCATGGTTCCCCAATACCATCTATCTAATACCATGGGCCCATTATATTATTACTAACTACTTATGGTCCCTTACATGATTCGGGTTAACTACCTTATTTATTACTATGGCCCATCCCATTATTACATTATTCCCTTGGGTACCTCCCTTTGTACCCCATATTATCCCCCTAGGTATATAACATTCCACCCCCTTAACATGTTTCTTCCCCGAAACATGGGAAGAACAAAAATAATAAGATCTACTCAAAAGAGTAGTCCACTGGTACCATGCACATGCATCTAACCATCCAAGAGAAAGGTGAACCCTCAATCTCGCTGGTACCTCGCTTGCTTGAGATGGAAGTTGACCGTGGCAGCTCTTCTATGTTGATGTGTAGTAGGTGGATCTTCGCTCCTCTCGATCTGTCATGCGAGGGTTGTTATCCTTGTGGCTAATTTGTTGCCATCTTGTTGGTTGTTTTCTTGCGGGATGATGTGGGTGATGATATGTTGAAGTTTTACCCAACGATGTCTTTTTCTTTAATTCACCCTGCTGCGGTGCCTGCTTTGGTGGCTTATCTTCCAAGATTACTTCAACCACTGAGCCCTCATCCGATGTATCAACACCTGTAACTTTTTTTGCTTCAGGCTCTGTTTGTGTTTGATTGTCAATCATCAAAGGCTCATCATCTAATATGTTAGTTACTGGAACATATTCTGCTTCAACCTCCATAGACTCTACCTGTTTATTGATGGAAATATCCTGTAATGTAATTTTCTTCTTTTTATACCAGAGCTTCATGAATTTCTTCTGCACATTAATATTGATAGTACCCACGGATTCCATCCAAGGATATCCCAAAACAACATCCATATTATCCATTTTTGAAGTATTAAAATCACCATGCAACACATACTTATCCATAGAAATCTTCAAATCCTTATACACTTGAACATCCTCATCATTCACCTGTGTGTTTTCAATGTGTTTTACTGGAACTTGCAATTTTTTTGCCAAATTAACATTGATAAAATTATGCTTGCAACTAGGATTTATAGACACAATGATCTTCTCCTTTTGAATCAATCCATGAACCTGCAATAAGGAGACACCAGTAGAAGATAACCCCTTACGTGGCTCATTCTCCTTTTTTCTAGCACGAGACCATTTGTCTAAAAGGACTTTTTCAAATTTTGCATCTGAGAGTTTGGTCAACTGTTTGTCATCAAGTGAGAAATACCATTTGTAAGCCTCATCTTTGAAACCAAGCCACACTGAATCCCTCCAATTTTTTTCCCATACTGCCTTTTGTTGTTTTATGTATTCTTCAATAGTAAGACCATTATCTTTTCCTGTAAAATATTGCTTGCTAGAAGCCATGAAAAGGGTTTTGAAAAAATTCACTTACTTGGCGAAAATTTAAAGTGGCCACAGTTTAGTCAATATTGCTTAGAATCTTTATTATGAGTTGTTTTCGGAAATGGAATGACCATTCTACATCTTCTCATGTGACAGAAATCCTGATCTAGGCACTGGAATTTCAGATCCGCACTGCAACTCTTCCGACGTCACCAAAAATTATGAAAAAATAGCTGATTTAAAATCAGCGATATTTCCCTCATCCGAACTCCAATTCGACTGATTTTTTTTTTTGAAATTAGGTATTTTCTCACAAATAATCCAGATCTACAATCATATTTTGCATATTTTTCCTCAAGACATACAAATATATGCCGCAAATTCGTTGCCCTGAAAAAAATGTCTGCAACACCACTGATTTTTATATCAGCAATATCTCCTTCATCCGGACTCCGATTTGGCCGATTTTGTTTTTGAAATCAGGTATTTTTTCACAAAGAATCCTGATCTACAATTAGATTTTACAGATCTTGTACCAAAACATATATATCTGCACCGCAAACTCGCTTCCCTGAAAAGTTGTCTGCAACCCCACTGATTTTTAGATCAGCGATATCTCCTTCATTCGGACTCCAATTCAACCGATTTTTTTTTCTGAAATCGGGTATTTTTGCACATAGAATCTAGATATGCAATTAGATTTTGCAGATTTTGCACAAAAAATACAGATCTGATTTGCAAACTCGCCACCCCCGAAATCCTGCAAAAATAAAGAAAAAATTCTCCACTTTTTTTTGCCCAAGAAAGTGCTCTGATACCACTTGTTATAGATCTGATCTGAAAATATAAGATACTTCAAATATACCCAAAAATAATAAGATAGAAATATATAGAAATGATTCACTTTATTGATATCAAACCCTTAAGGTAGGACAACACCATACATTCACTCCTTATGGAAGGAGAACACTCCACAAGCCATATGCCTGTTCATACCATATTCCTTGACACCCCTCAATGTGGAGTCTCTAGCCTCTATATAGGCCTCATACATACAATACCATGAGTCATTACCATGGTTCCCTCAATACCATCTATCTAATACCATGGGCCCATTATATTATTACTAACTACTTGTGGTCCCTTACATGATTCAGGTTAACCACCTTATTTATTACTATGGCCCATCCCATTATTACATTATTCCCTTGGGTACCTCCCTTTGTACCCCATATTATCCCCCTAGGTATATAACATCTCTCGTGCCTCCTGCATGATGAACTTATATATAGTTATCATATGTCGCCATATAGTCATCATTGAGTAGTGATTTTGTTCAAGGGAAGTAAGCCTGAGTCGGCCTCTTTGCAGTGTCTCTTGACCTATTTTTCAGTCGGCCATCCTTGGTTGTCAGTGTCATGTTTGTCATCACATCAGTTATATTGGTCCTTTGCTCATGCCGCTTTGAGAAGTTCTCCATTGACTTCTTGCTGGTGGGTCTTTTCCTTATCGACGACGACATATTTCTCCGAGGGTAGGCCCAAAGCTGCACCCTGGCCCTATTTTCATTATCGATAGGTCACCTTGTGCTCAACAATGATCAGTATTATGGGTCTTTGATTCAGTGGTTTCCCTTATGTTTGACATCAACTTTCATTATCACACATTAGGATTCGTGCAGTGCCTTGGTTTCCATTTGACCCTATTGGTGGATTCCTCGGCTCTGTGTCAACTTCCATTATTGGCTAGTTCAGAGGGTTTCTATCATGCGCTAGCTATATCTTGTGTATGCCGAAAACGTGCTTCGGTCAACTTACTACATCTTTTTTGTTTGATTCCTTCCACATTATTGGCTTATGGGTTACACTCGTGCTAGATTGATGAAGGATGACTTAATTCCTTTGTTCTAGATGATCTTTTCCTATTGACTATAGCTCATTGCTCTAGGACAAAGATCTAGATTCCATTCGGGAGTACTGTTGGGTAGCAAAAGCCCCGTGGAATGAGTATGGGGTGCGAAGCCTAGAATTTTGGGTAATATTAGGGTAAAAGACTCCACGGAAAGCGCGAAGTGCAAGCTATAGTAGGTTGAGTCAAAGGGTAGTCTGCCCGAAAATAGTGTAAAGAAATAATAATAGAGTTAGCCCGTGGTGAGATCATGGGCCAAGGGAAAGTATAATTAGAGAGAGGCTCTATGAGGGAAAGGAAATTCAGTTTTGGTTTTAATTCCTAACATGTAACGGGTGAATAGTCGGAGAGAAGTTGTAAGTACGAGTCGAGGGAGTAGGGTAGAAGGTAGAGGCTCTGCAACTGTGTGCGCAGAGGCCTGGAAAGTGCACAGCTATGTGCTTGGACCCTTGCAACTGAGGGTGCAGGGTGGATCTGGATGTATTGTCGAAGATTGATAATAAGGATAAGTTTCTTCTGAATTATATGTTAATTGGGATTTTACTCTTTTGTGATAAATGAACTGTTATGATATCTACATTTGCTACTGTTGAAAACATGTGAAGTGGGTTAATCTTGATGCGAAAAGTAACCAAAAGTAATAAATGTTTGCTTAAAGACCATTTTAACTAACTCAAATTAGTAATAAGTGATTCAATCTGTAATAAGCATGCTAAGGGTATTTCGATTTGCGCAGATCATGCATAGCACATGGCTACAGAATAGTGTGCCAGCCCAAAACCACATCCAAGACATCCCCATGCTGTAGAAACCTGGTTCTAGCACCCTCCCCTGCTACCTCGGGTGAGACCTCAGTCTGCGGTTTGCGGGAGGTTGCTGAAAGGGTCGGTAGCTACGGGATTTGTTTGGCTAAATAATTCTTTCGAACTTGGGTCAAGCCCATATAAGCCAAAAAAAGGTTCCGTTGCTGGGATCGAGATCAGCCTAAGGGGTCTCTAATGTGGGAACACTGGAATCCGATAAAGAAAGAACTCGAAGGTTGGTGGGATCTGAAGCTCCACGAGTTTGCGGTTTAGGAAAATAGGAACTCGCAGATATCAGAGGAATAGTGGTTGGATCAATATATCCTCATGGACATACATGATATATTCTTTGTAACATTCCTGACACAACTATATGAGTGGATCACGAAGTTAGCTGATAGCGTGGGAAGGTGCGTATTAAACCAGCTGATAGTGTGGACCCCAGAACTGGTGCATAGACTAGAGGACATTGAAGACAAACTCACGCAAGCAGTCGATCACTGGGTAGATCAGATCATGGGGGGATTTATCACTAAATTCACAGTAGATACCACTATAAGCTACAATGAAGTAGAAAGGCAATTTCTCAAAGTACCGCGGGGTCGGTACATCAAGTCATTAAATACTTAGATTAAGATGTTGTTGTAAAAAAAAATAGATTATGCACATACATTAATGTCTATGGTAACACGGAATGGAAGAGGTTATTGAGGAACGGGAGGAGCACGGAACAGTCCTCTTATTTCTATCTCATGGGAAAGTGAGGAAGATCTCACTGGGTTCTCACCCAAAAGTGTAGTTTGGTTGATTATAGAACACCTCCCGCTGATATCACCTCCATCTGTACCATCATTCCCATCACCCACGTCACATCCGACGACACCACCTCAACCATCACCACCTCCTCCACCAACTCCTAGAATAGGGATGGCAGCTGCAGTCAAGTTACTGACCTTTCAGGGTATAGGGAATGAAGATCCAAGCTGGTTCTGTTTTGTGATAAACTTTGTGTAGGATGCCCAAGGTATAAGAGACGAAAACATCAAAAGGCTACACTGGTTAGTACACTCTAGGACCACAAGCTGACATGGTACATAAAACACTCAACTGGCCCTCCAAATGAAGGACTAGAAGCTATACAGGACGTGCTTAACAAAGAGTTTGGCTCACAAAATTCTAAGAACCAATCAATCATCAGGTTCAAAGAAACAACAATGCTGCCTGCTGAAACCCCGTGGGGTCTGGACCAAAGAATAAAGAGTACTATTCGTGAGACTAATATGACATTGGCTGATGGACAACATTGCGTGTGGTTTGTGGCATCATTAACACCCCATCTTAGGATGGATTTGTCACAAAAGAAGATCTCAACCCACGTTGAGGCACTAGAGATAGTAATGAGGTTATACGCGACCCTGATTCCGGACCCAGGGTTGGGATTTCAGCAACTCCATGTGCAACTTCAGAACTTAAGTTTGTAAGTATGAAGCTTGAAGTAAGGAAGAATGCCTCGATCAGGGGTACCATCGGAGGCACCGTGTATTAAATGTAAAAGCCACGTTCACAACAAAGACCATT
Source organism: Pinus taeda (assembly GCA_000404065.3). Lineage (NCBI taxonomy): Eukaryota > Viridiplantae > Streptophyta > Pinopsida > Pinales > Pinaceae > Pinus > Pinus taeda. The sequence continues at coordinate 41,888 of APFE030877142.1, read as the reverse complement.
GCCTAGTCTTCGCAAACTATCTGGTGGGAGGAGGCCTAATGCCCTTAAAAGCGGAAGTCCAGACAGGACCAAATGCCACACTCGCGCTCTGGTGCATGATTTTCCAGGTAGGAGGAAAACACGCAATAGATAACTGCCATTTACTACAAAAGCATACCCAGACCTCATAGTAGTTATATTGCATTTTTTGTCGATCAGTAGGACACGATGAACGAACGTGTCGAAGTTATGACTTAATGATGGAATGGACCCCAGCCTACCGGGTATAGGTTGAAGCATGGGGAGGATTTCAAGGATGAGTTTGGGGAAGAGGATGGGGACCTGGCTGAGGTCACAGACAAATAACTTGTTATAATTATGGTGAACAAGGACATTACGCTTGTGAATGCACTAACCTAACTAGGACCTCATGCCCTTCTTGCGAGCAATTTGATCACGAATTGGTAGATTGTCCAACCTTGATTGCCCAATTGAATGAGAAAGGGGTACTGATCCAAATCGAATCCATAAACGACTGTCATAGAACCATGACTAAAACAGGTCGAACAAATCCTTGAAGAATCCAAACCATGGTCGAAAACACCCTGAACTAGTGGCCATGGCAGCTAGCGTGGAACGACGAGGACCTTGGTCAAAGCACGCTGACCGAGGCCCATGGAGACTGTGCAGGAGGTCAAAATAGCCCCTAGGAGCCCCGGATCGGGAAAAGGAGTTGGCTTTCGATGCGCGTTAGCACTTTGCGCTAACGCGCATCACTGGGCAAACAGGGGAAAAATGGTAGAGCTTAATCGCTTGGTCATGTTGGGAGCTAGGAGACTGCGGGAAGAAAAAGGTAAAAAGCGCCAACGTATGACAGTCGGACCCATGGCTTGGAAACTAGCGATTTGATCAGGACGCCCTTGAACAGTAAGAGGTTTTGGAGAAAACGGAGCGATCACAATCAACGATCGACACGCGGCAGTGGAGGAGAGAGAAAAACTGCCACAATCATGCATTATCAGTCAAGCAAGTTAACCACGCTCGACGTGTGAATGACGTTGGATTTGGAGGAGCCTAGATCGAATGGCTGAGATTGCGCCTGATAGACAGAGCAGAGTTGACAGGGGATTAAGCCATGATTTAAGAGGATTTGCAATCCGTTGACCAGCACAGTGGAGAAAGCAACAAATCGACAAGCAGGATGGCGCAGTTCCAATGGGGTGGCTACTTCCTGAGAATTATGTTGACGCCGAACAGGGAATTCCAAGCACATAGGCGACAAGCGAATCGATGCAGGGAGAGGAAACAAACAAACACGGAGGTCGAATGGCTAAATCCATGAGCAGAGATAGTGAACGGGAGATCAGAAGAGAGATTCAAATCAAAGAGTCCAAGCGACCAAGAGAGATAGTGAATAGTGAACCCTGAGAGGAGGACTGAGCACATAGAGCAGTAAAGCCAAGCAGAGGAGACAGAGGGCCGAGCTGACCACAGGCAACATTGAGCACCAAAGAAATTGAAGAATAAATACTTTCCATAGAGGAATCTGTCCAGATTGAGCATCAAGTTGAATCTTTCCACTGTAGACCGAGAGTCATAGAGCAGGTAGGAAGAATAAGAGTCTGTGTACTCCCAGTGGCTTGGGGAACCCAAGAACCACCCTACTGAGCAAAATTTGCTTCAGGAGAACTCATATTGAGTCCCTGCATTTGTAATTCTCTGCTTAAAGACAAAATAAAACAAGGCCACCATTGAAGCTAGACCAGAGACTAGGGTGAACTCCTTACTAAAAATTGTTAGTGTCTGGTATTGCTTACTGTATTTCTCTGCTGTCTTTCCATTCAAAATGTCTGTGTATTGGCAATCTGATCGATCCATTCCTTCAATCACACAGAACACATACCAGCACATGAGTCTGTAATACCTTTTGTTTACTTCAACTGAGGTCACTCATAGGGTGATTATCACATCAAGTGGTATCAGAGCTCTAGGCTGTAAGGTTAGACAAGCTTGTGTTGGTTTAGTTGTGAATGATCACTAGATCAAAGCTCAAATTAGGAGAAGGAGAGTTGGTGGAAACTAATTCTAAAATTGGGAGAGTATATTCTCGGAAGACAATGTTAGAAGAAGGTTCTAGAGGGCTAGACCCCTAGTTCATAGAAAGTTTCCTAGCTATGAAGTCTATGGTAGAAGAAATGTATAAGCACTTTAGAAAGCATAAGGGTGAAGATTCATCAGGATCTAAACAAGATAGAAGAAGATGAATCTCATTCTCATGACCACTCTAAAGGAAAGGGAAAAGAAGAAAGCTTTCCTACACCTCCTGGTAGCCCTGTGCATAACAAGAAAGCATCCTTGATTAAATTTGATGTCAAATTTGATTTGACTATATATGATGGAGAGCTAAATGCTGAAAAGTTGGACAATTGGATTAGACAAATTGATGTGTATTGTAGGGTACAAAACATAGACTCAGACAGGAGTAAGATTCAGTTGGCAAGCCTACACCTGGGAGGCACTGCCTTGGTTTGGTGGGAAGGCACAACCCAAGTTGATGTGAAGAAGCATGGTAAGACCATCTCTGTATGGAGTGACTTTGTTTCTGCCATGAGAAAGCAGTTCTATCCATTGGCCTACATGCAACAAAACATGATGAGTTGGAAAACTCTTCGACAGTTGAAAGGGAAAAGTGTGCAAGGGTATACTCAAGAATTCAGAAAGAGAGCATTGATGTTGGGCATCTCATTACACTCACCAAAAAATCTTTTTAAGTACATTGGTGTTCTAAACATCTACATGAGGCATACCATCCTCATGTTTAATCCCACTAGTATAGATGAGGTATCTGTACAAGCTACTTATCTAGAAGCTAGAGGAAAGAATGGAAATCGAGAGGTTGGGGGACCATCCCAACTCACTGTAAGCAAGAGCAAGGAGAAAAGAAAGTAGAAGTGGAAAGCAAGGAATGCTAACAGTGCACAAAGAGGAAAAGCTTAATGCACCCACTGTAAAAAGGAGGGGCATGATGTTGAGCACTGTTGGATTTTGCATCCAAAGCCGAGGCCTAAGAAGTCTGAGGGCAAGAAGAAGAAGACTGTTGCAGCTATTCAGAAAGATTTGGGGTCAGACTCGGGAGATGAAAAAATGCAACCACAGGTATAAGAGGTAACAGTTCTGAAGCATCTACTAGTAATTCTGCTCAATCTGTCATTGATGAAGAACATGAGAGAAAAATACATAAGCTTTTCCATATTCGAGTCATATCCAAAAATCGAAAGATTGATAGTTTGTTTGATAGTGGCTCACAATTAAATCTAATTTCTTAAGAAATTGTAAAGAAATTGGGATTAACAACTACACCTCATAAGAAACCATACCCATTAGGATGGTTGAATGATAAAGCACAACTACAAGTGACTAGACAGTGCATACTCAAGTTTTCTTTTGGGTCAGCATTTGTAGATGAGGTTGAGTTAGATGTAATTCCTTTGGATATATGTGGAATTGTTTTAGGAAGTCCTTACTTGTATGATAGAAAAGCTATTTTCTATAGAGCTGACAACAAGTATCTACTTGTCAAAGATGGAATCGAATACTTTGTAAGAGCTCACAAGATCAAGAATAATTACACTCTCATAAACTCGGGATAGATGAAAATAATGATAAATTCATGCAAACAGTTCTTACTGATGGTTGTAAAGGAAAAGACACCTGATAAGACCAAAATATTTCAAGTCTGTAATGTTGATCAGCAAACTAATATAGAAAAGATTGTTTCAGAGTATGATGTCTTATTTCAAGAACCTAAAGGTCGGCCACCCAAAAAGGGAATAGTACATGATATTATTTTTCAGCAAGATGTTCCTTTGCCTAACATTGGGATGTACAGGTTTTCTGCTTTAGAGAATGCTGAAATCAAGAAGCAGGTGCAAGAGTTGCTTGAGAAAGGGTTCATCAGGCCTAGCACATCACCATGTAGGTCACCAATCGTTTTGGTGAGAAAGAAAGATGGCTCATGGAGAATGTGCATTGATTACCAAGCACTAAATAAGATAACAATAAAAAATCGTTATCCCCTTCCTCACATAGATGATATTTTAGATCAATTGAACAAAGTTGTTTATTTCACCAAGCTAGATTTGCACAGTGGATACCATCAGGTCAGAGTTGCAGAGCAAGATTCATGGAAGATTTCTTTCAAAACAAAGCAGGGATTGTATGAATGGCTTGTTATGCCTCTTGGCTTGAACAATGCCCCTACTACTTTCATGAGATTAATGAATGACGTACTCAAACCTTTTCTTGATGATTTTGTTATTGTGTATCTGGATTACATTCTGATTTTCAGTAAAACGTGGGAAGAACATTTAAAACATGTTAAGTAGACATTAGATGTTTTGAAAAGAGAAAAACTTTATGTTAAACTCTCTAAATGTGAATTTGGCAAAACCTCTCTAAATTATTTGGGTCATATAGTAGGGGGAGGTGAATTGAAAATAGATCCCTCTAAAGTGGCAGTCATCATAAACTGGCCTAAGCCCAATTCTGCTACAGAAGTGAGAAGCTTCTTAGGAGCAGCACAATATTCGAGGAAGTTCATTTCAAATTTTTCCTCAATTGTAGCTCCCTTACATGCTTTGACAGGATTGAACAAGGTGTTTTAGTGGGGAGGCAAATAGCAGAAAGCCTTCAACACCTTGAAGGAAAAAATTAGTACAACACCTGTACTAGCACTACCAGATCTACAAAGACCATTCGAGATCCAAACTGATGCCAATGACTATGCCATGGGAGCAGTGTTGACACAGCACAATAAACCCATATGTTATCATTCTAAGACTTTTAATCCTGCAATGGTTAACTATCCTACCTACGATAAAGAATTGTATGCATTAGTTCAGAGTGTGAAAAAGTGGAAACGTTACTTAATGGGCAAAGAGACAGTAATACACAATGATCATCAACCACTTCAGTATCTACACTCCCAAACTAAGCTACAACAATCAAGACATTACAAATGGATGGGTTTTCTACAACAGTTCCATTTAGTCATCAGGTATAAAAAAGGCATACATAACAAGGTTGCAGATATGTTATCTAAACCCATTATAAATGCATCTACCATACTTAAGCATAATTTTGTGTTGCATGAAAGCTACATAGAATAGTATGCTCAAGACATGGACTTTAAAGATGTGTATGCAACTTTGAGTCAAGGAAAAAGAGTGGAAGAATTGGACTATCATGTGAAGGACCGACTCTTATATCATTGCGGGAAACTCTACATTCCACAAACTGAAAGAGTAAAGATAATTAGGGAAGCCCACACTTCTCTAATATCAGGTCACTTTGGGGTAAGTAAAACAGTTGCACAGCTACAAAGGTTCTGCTATTGGCTGAGAATGAGGGAGACAGTTTCTAGATATGTAAAGGGGTGTGCTATGTGCATTAAAAGCAAGCCTAGCAACAGGAAAATAGGCTTGTACACTCCATTGACAGTTCCTTCTCGCCCTTGCGAAAGCATTTCCATGGATTTTGTTGGGGGACTGCCTAAATATAGGAAAGGTCATGACTATCTATATGTTGTTGTGGATAGACTCAACAAAATGTGTATTTTAGTACCCTGTAGTAAATAGATTATAGCTGAACAAACTGCAAAATTGTTCTTTGAAAATGTATGGGTTCATTTTGGATTACCCACTTCTATTATATCTGATCGAGACACCTGATTTGTGGGGAAGTTTTGGTCAAGTCTATGGGAACTAATGGACACCAAATTAAAGAAAAGCACAACTTTTCATCCACAAATAGATGGCCAGGCAGAAGTAGTTAACAGGATGATGATCCAACTACGAAGAGGATATTACAGCAAACATCCTAAGCTTTGGGATGAGAACTTGTGCTATGTGCAGCATGCTTACAATAGAGCCAAACACTCTTCTACACAGAGATCTCCTTTTGAGACCTGTTTTGGTTTCATACCAAGGTCTCCCTTGGATTTTGTCTTTGGTAAAGAGACCAGTGTTGATGGACACACTGATGTGGACAAGGCAACTAGGTTCATTGAATAGATCTAGGAGATCCATCAGGCAGTACAGGAACAGCACAAAAAGAGCTAGGCCAAGTAGAAGGCTAGGCATGATAAGCATTGGATGGAGCATAGTTTTCAGGTTGGAGACAAAGTCTGGCTATATATCAGCAAGGACAGGATGCAAGGTGAAGGTAAAAAGCTAAAACCTATTAGGTATGGACCCTTCAGGATACTTGAGAAGATTGGTGAGAATGCTTTTCACCTTGATCTACCGGCTTACATGCACATCTACTCAGTCGTAAATACATACTGTTTGAGATTGTTTGAACCTTCAATGATTGAGGGCCCTAAAGAGCAGAGTCAATTACCTTATGTTGATGACCTACTACCTAAATACCTTAATGAGTTACAGGAAGACACAGTGCTAGACAGGAAGGTGAGGATGATGCGCAGTGGACAGGTGGAATGCCTCAGGATTAGGATTAAAGGTTCGAAGCTGAGCAGCGCAAAGTGGATTGAGATTGGACAAGTGAGATAGAAGTTTCCTCACTTAGTCGATGCTTGAAGAAAACCAACTTTTGGTGGTCCAAAATATTTTCAGTTGGGAGGCCGTGATCCAAATCGGATCCATAAATGAATGTCATAGAACCATGACTAAAAGAGGTTGAACAAATCCTTGAAGAATCTAAACCACAGTGGAAAACGCCCTGAACCAGTGGCCATGGTAGCTGGCATGGAACGACGAGGACCTCGGTCAAAGCGCGTTGACCGAGGCCCATGGAGACTACGCAGGAGGTCAAAATAGCCCCTGGGAGCCCCGGATTGGGAAAAGGAGTTGGTTTTCGATGCGCGTTAGCACTAACGAGCATCGCTGGGAAAACAGGGCCCAAATGGTAGAGTTTAAGTGCTTGGTCACGTTGGGAGCCAGGAGACCACAAGCGGAAAAAGGTAAAAAGCACCAACATACGATGGTGGGACCCATGGCCTGGAAACCAGCGATTTGATTGGGACACGCTTAAACAGTAAGCAGTTTTGGAGAAATTGGAGCGATCACAGTCAGCGATCGATGGGTGGCAGTGGAGGAAATAGAAAAACCGCCGCGATCACGCATTATCAGTTGAGCAAGTCAACCATGCTCGACGTGCGAATGACGTTGGATCTAGAGGAGCCCAGATCAGACGGCTGAGATTGTGACCGATAGACAGAGCGGATTAAGCTACGACTTAAGAGGATTTGGAATCCATTGACAGCCACGGTGGAGAAATAAACGAATCGACGAGCGTGATGGTGCAGTTCTGATGGAGACATGTGGCCACTTCCTGAGCATTATGCTGACACCAAACAGGGAATTCCAAGCACACAGGAAATAGGCGAACCGATGCAAGAAGGAGAGGAAACGAATAGACACGAAGGTTGAATGGCTAAAGCCATGAGGAGAGACAGTGAATGGGAGATCAGAAGAGAGATTCAGATCGAAGAGTCCAAGTTACCAAGAGAGACAGTGAACAGTTAACCCTGAGAGGAGGACTGAGCACAAAGAGAAATAAAGCCAAGCAGAGGAGACAAAGGGCCGAGCTGACCACAGGCAGCATTGAGCACCAAAGAGCTTGAAGAATCAAGCCTTCCCATAGAGGAATCTGTCCAGATTGAGCATCAATGTTTTCTCTTTCCACTGTAGACCAAGAGTCATAGAACAGGTAGGAAGAATAAGAGTCTGTGTACTCCGAATGGCTTGGGGAACCCAAGAATCACCCTACTGAGCAAAATATGCTTCAAGAGAACTCATATTGAGTCCTTGCATTTGTATTTCTCTACTTAAAGACACAATAAAACAAGGGCACCACTGAAGCTGGACCAGAGAAGTAGCCCTGGAGACTAGGGTGAACTCCTTATTAAAAACTGTTAGTTTCTAGTATTGTTTACTGTATTTCTCTGTTGTCTTTCCATTCAAAATGTCTATGTATTTGCAATCTGATCAATCCTTTGTTTCAGTCAGACAGAATGCACACCAGCACATGAGTCTGTAATACCTTTTTTTTATTAAATGTTCAACTGAGGTCACTCATAGGGTTATTATTAGATTAGGTACTTCAACCTCTACCAATCCGGAATGTCTAGATGATGCGTGCGGAACCCCGTGAAGAGGATCCTAGTATAAATATCGTGTGAAGGAGTGGTGCAATGATAGGAGTGAACAAAGGTGGGGAGAAAGGCGACCCACCTATGGGGAACCATATTGTTGAACCAAAGCAAGGAAGGGCAGGGCCAAATGAGGATTAGGTGAGCATCGCGAAAGCTACTACCTCAGGTGGGAATGACCAAATAGAAGCCAAAATGGACCCCTACATGATCACCTCCTTTATTTACGCATGCATGAAATTGATGTGAAATTAAAAGGCTATCCAAGCGTTACAAGAATTTATTACCAGGAGCACCGAATTCAGCGAACCCCAAGTGGTTCAAAGGATAAGACGACATGCTCTACACACTGGATGAGAAATGAGAGTGATGGCGCAGATAGGAGATTATGTAATGGATCAAATCATCCTGGATCTAGACTCGGATGAAAATATACTGCCCAAGCAAACTTGGGAGAGTATAGGCAAGGCCATACTGCAATGGTCCTCGATTCAACTACGAATCGACAATCAGCAAAAGATCTTACCAATGGGCCGATTACAACAGGTGAGAGTGGATATCGATGATGTCACTACCTAGACCAATTTTGAAGTCATAGAGCTTATTGATGATAGCAATCCTTACCCTACATTGCTCGAGATTGATTGGGCTATTGACATGAAAGGAATCATCAACCTGTAAAGGCACACAATGACTTTTGAAAAGAAGTCACTTTGTGTAGTACCTCCATTGGACCCAGCGGAAGGGGAGTGCTTTACAAAACCTATCTACGATGAGGAAAATGATGATAAACAGGATTTCATTTATCAGATAACAATGTAGAACCCCAGTCAGATGCATTACAATGACAATAGAAGAACCTCATGGGAATGTGGAAGTATCTATACTATCGATTCTGAGGAGGACGTAGAGCACTGGCAGAATCGGTTGCAGGAAGTTACAACAGTCAACTGTAATAGGGTGACTCAATCGGCACGATGTGAAGAAAGACACCACCCAGAAGAGCAAGATACGACCACTGAAGACCAAATCACATGTGTGTAGTATAGAAACAGCCCAGTGCATCGATAGACAAGGTGCACGCACCGATAGAAGGATCAGGGAAGCTCAAATACAAGACAAAGTTTTGACTCTAAATTGGAAGATATGCGTGGTGCTTAAGTTGGCATAAAATGATAGCACGAAGAATACGGGAGTATGGTGGACAACTAACACCTCAAACAGACCAGAGTGGACCATAGGATTATCAGGCTAGAGGGAACCTCCTCACTACGGCCCAATTAGCCACTATAGGCATAGCTTCTCCCACCAAATATGGCGTCTGCGACAAGGTTCAGCAGCTGTGGGCTAGCATTTGGTATGCAAAATGATGACTTGATGAGTTGGAACAAACTGAGCCCCAAGTCCATGACCACAATATGAAGTTGGACAAAGCCATCGAGAAACTTCAATTGCGCTAGATGACAAAAAGGAATGGCTCAAGGAAACCAACATGGTTGGCTTTCCTACATTGATACAACTACACTAAAAGCCACAGGGGCATGCATACCTTAATTTCGTAATAGAAGCAGGAGGACATCTAGGGTGCTCATGACCCAGGTCAGTGGGGAACCAGAGGACCAGCAGGAAGGGTTCACCCTTCTGACTATCCGTTGAGGGTTCAGTCCCAGCACCCCAGTCAGTTGGAAGATGGTGCACAACTATAAAACAGACTGCTATACAATGGTGCAATATGACCACCAGCTCCCTGCAAAAATCGCATCTACGACTTTGGGGATTCGCCACTACAGAGGAGATATGGAAAGTTACCATTGAAGATACTACGCAGTTAGGCCCTAGCGTTTCTACAGAAGCCTCTGGTATGGCAGCTACAGAGCCATTTCTCAGAGCCCAGGTTGCTCATTCTACTCTGATTCCGGCAGGCGTGTTGGTCACCAACCAACCAGAAGACCAAGCAATACCAGAATGACTTACCAGACTGGGACTGACCGTGGCTACACTCCCACGCAATGTTTTGCAACAACTCCACGACAGCACCACAATCAAACTTCGCACAAGGACCAGCTGCATCGACCATACTCCAAGAGCATAAATTTAATATTGAACAACTACGTCTCCAACGTGATGAAATAGTCACACAAAAAAAGCAGTTGGAAAAGGTAATAGTGGAATCTTGTTAGAGTTCTCAGGCATTAGATATTATAGGGGACTTACCTATTGAAGCACAGATTCATACGTTCCCTACGGAGTTCCGACGGACAAAAGATGAGGTCGCACGGCTTTAGCTCGAACTCAACACACAGATCGCTAAGTTGAAATTGTAGATCCCACCACCAAAGTTCCCAAAGGTCGTAGTACAGCGCAATAACATTATTGATATGGGGAGTGTGCGTGCATGGTCACTCGAAGAATGTACTGAGTTGCTAACTCAGTCGCTTGATATGCTCACTATCCTTCAGGAAGGTCCCACACTTTGTAGGTTAGAAGCAGAGGCCCAGGAACTTCAGCACGCCTATGATTAGCTCCAGGGAAGCACATAGAGCATTGCTATCCCGCAACTATTGGCTAAGATGAGGGAGGTGTACGACATGAAAATCCAAGCCGAAGCTGGGAGACAGAACAAAGTAGTGGTGAAAGCTCGTACCTAGCCATGGTTGGATGAGGCATTTTCAATTTCAACCAACATAGAGCATAAGGTAGCACACATGAAGGACGAACGTGCTAGGATGGAGATGACCGAGACATGGGCAAAAATATCAGTACCACAAATGGAACGGATGCAACCCATGATGGAAGAATTTGCTGCTAGTACCAGCGACACACTAAAGTTGTTGACCGACCTCCGCGCAAAGATGGGCGCACTAGCTCAGTCACTCAGGACGAGTCACGATGATTGTGTTGGGGGACTGTTGGGTAGCGAAAGGCCTACAGAACGAGTATGGGGTGCGAAGCCTAGAATTTGGGTAATATAAGGGTAAAAGACTCCACAGAAAATGCAGAGCGTGAGCTACAGTAGGTTGAGTCAAAGGGTAGTCCGCCCAAAAATAATGTAAAGAAATAGTAGTAGAGTCAGCCCACAGTGGGATCATGGGGCAAGGGAAAGTATAAATAGAGTGAGGCTCTATGAGGGAAAGGTAGTTTAGTTTTGGTTTTAAGTCCTAACATGTAATGGGTGAATAGTCGGAGAGCAGTTGTAAGTCTGAGTCAAGGGAGTAGAGTAAAAGGTAAAGGCACTGCAGCTATGTGTGCAGAGGCCTAGAAAGTCTGTAGCTATGTGAGCGGACCCCTGCAGCTGAGTGTGCAGGGTGGATCTAGATGTATATTCGAAGATTGATAATAAGAATAAGTTTCTTCTGAATTCTGTGTGAATTGCAATTTTACTCTTTTATGATAAACGAACTGTTATGATCTCAGCATTTTCTACTGTTGGAAACATGTGAACCGGGTTAATCTTGATGCAAAAATTAACCAAAAGTAATAAATGTTTGCTTAAATACTGTTTTAACTAAGTCAAACTAGTAATAAGTGATTCAATCTATAATAAGAGCGCTAAGGATATTTCGATCTGCAAGGATCTGGAAAAGTGCGAGGCTGCAGAATAGCGCGTGAGCCCCAAATCACATCCAAGGCATCCCCAGGATGCAAAAACCTAATTCCAACACCCTCCCCTGCTACCTTAGGTGAGACCTCAGTCTGCGCTTCGCAAGCTGTTACCAAAACGGTCGGTAGTTGCAGGAATAATTCTTCCAAACCTGGGCCAAGCCCATATAAGCCAACAAATACCTTGGGGTTTGCAATCATCAGTGGTAGATTCCTTTGTTATCGATAGTGGGAAACCATCATTGTCCATTGATTGGTAGATTCTTCCAAGTGTTCGACTTCAGCTCATTCATTCGCACTTGGTAGATTGTACTAGGTACCTTGACTCTCATTATCATTATCGGTGAGTACTCTCGCATTTTTTAATGGTATACATCAATAACCGGTAATCAAATGATTTCTCACGTGGTCGAATTCAGATCATTTATTCCCATTGTTTAGAATTGTACCACGACAGTCGGTGAAGACCTTAGGTTGCATCAACATGTTTTGGTTCACTTGTCAGTTGCTCATGTTACTGCTAGTTGACAACATTCACCCTATATGTTGCAGTCCTTCACAGCGACATCTTATATGGTGGCACCCGATTTGTGATGTAGTATCATTTTATTCCATCATGTTCATTCGATACTATTGGGATCAGTTTTTGACATCAGTTATCAGCTTCATCCTTCAACTTCATTGATCATCTTCTTATATGTGATATTCAGACATGTACTTTTTTTATCACGATCAGATGATCCATTATGTACTTTCAGTCCTTCATATTTGTATAAATAATGGATCTACTTGTACTTGATATGCGGACTTGCCTTACTTTCCGTAAGCATTGGTATGTCCACCTCAGATAGTAGTTTCTTTCTGATCTCTTTTTGATGGCTTGGCAGGCTGAATTCTGGTGAAGTCCTTCTCAGTCTTGAAATGCTTCCTTTCTATATACTTAATACATTTTGGCCATCATGTACCCCTTCTAACCTCATATATTAGGGGGCATCTGTTATAGCTCCATTTACCAAATTTGGTATTTTTGATGCTTGGTATATGGCCTAGGGCAACCCCTCCTTTCAGACTTGGCCCAAATATTTTAAAAACAATGTTTTATTCCCTGTATGCTATTTTTCCCTGAGATAAAAGCATGTATAGATGGGTTAGTCCATAACCAACCCACATATATATGTTCAAACACTTAAAAAAATAAATTTCCTTAATTATGGGCGGAGTTCATGGGTTTTACCTGTTGTTTACCTCCTAGTGCCTATGGCCCAACTATTTCCCAACTAAAAAGATAATTGTGGAGAAGTTTAAATAGACTTCTATGGGAAAGCCTTAAGGAGGAGAAGAGATAGAATTATTATACTAAGATCATCCCTGATTGAATTTGATGTATCCCTGTGCTTCAAGCACTTCCCCAAGTTTCAGGAAACCCTTGTTTCCTTGAGTTTTGATATTCTCCCACTTGCTTGAGATATTATGGTATTGGTTATGGAAGGAGGGTGTTGAAGACTGGGACTAGATGGATTTGGAGGACTGTTATGCTTGGAGCTGGAAGAAGAAGACACAAGTGAGTTCTCTCCATGTTAGTTATAGCTTTCTACAATAAAAAGAAACATTGTCTTGTTCCTGAGATTAACTTTGTTTATGCACCAGATACTATTATAATTCATGTATGAATATTATTTTGATGTATAAATAATCATTTACTTATATGATATAAGGTTATTTTCATTAAAATGCTTTATTTATATGCTGCTATGTATGTTCAAATTGGTTGATTTTGCAGATTCAAAGATCATCAGGAGTTGCAGATAGTCTGAACCCTGCTAGAACTATCTAAATGAAGGACATCCGAGTAAGGTTGCTATCACACAGTTTGTTTATATAAGCATGTTTCCTAAGTTTTATGCATGTTTCGTATTGTTGTTTGCTCTTGCTCTATTGGGGCTCCAACACAACAGAATAATAAACTAAAGGAATTAATACTAAAACTCCAAGGAGTTATGAACTCAAGGGAATAATATTAAACCCAATGGCCTAATATTATAAACCCAAGGTATATAAACCTTAAGATAAATATTATAAACACTAAAATAAGTGATGAGCACCAATATTGCATCAAGAATGTTGCAACTCTTGGGCTACCAGCTTTACTTTATCAACCTGGGGTTCGTACAAACTTGGAGATGACAAGTAAAAATGATGGTTCTGCCTTTCGTCATTATTTAGCTAGCGAGAGACCACTAGGGTTTGCAAGCCAAACTTCTATGGGATTATAAGAAGTTTGGTTCCTTGATGAAAGAAAGATAAATCTACTCTAAGAGAGAGTTGATCTACTATAGCAATGAAAAAATACCGAAATTCAATACTAAGGCACACAATTTCCTAATTAACATCTAAGAGATATGCTTCGTAATAATGCCAAATTAATATGAAAAAAATGCTACTTCCCTAAGCATTCCCAACTCAAACAAAATATTTTTATGGAATTTCACACTTCTCCCTTCAGGATTTTTAAAAACTTAACACAAGGTTAAGAAGGAATTTTTTGGGATGGCATTAAATCGGATATTCAAAAGTTTGTGGCAGAATGTTTGGTTTGCCAAGAAAATAAAGGTGAAATAACTAAGAGCCCTAGTCTATTACAACCTTTATCCATTCCAAGCCAACATTGGGAGGAAGTTTCAAGAGATTTTATCATAAGTTTACCCAAGTCCGAAGGAAAGAGTGTCATCATGGTGGTAGTTGATAGACTTACCAAGTATGCACACTTTTGTGCATTATCACATCCATTTAAAGCCAATACAATTTCTACTTCATTTGTGCAAACAATTCAAAAGCTATGTGGAAACCCAAAGATTATTGCAAGCGACAAAGATCCCATTTTCATTGGAAATTTTTGGAAAGAATTATTTTCTTGTCTCGGTACTCAGCTAATTCATAGTTCATCTTACCATCCTCAATCTAATGGGCAAACCAAGATAGTAAACAAATGTTTGAAAGGATATCTTCGTTTCTTTGTATCTAATAAACAGACACAATGGTTCAAATGGTTTCCTCTGGCTGAATGGTGGTATAACACTTCCTTCCATACTGCAGCAAAAATAACCCCATTTATGGCACTTTATGGATATCTTCCACCATCCATCACATCATATTTAATAGAAAATTATAAGTTTCAAGTAGTGTAACATCACATCAAGCATCAACAACAAGTTCTCCAACTCTTAAAGGATAACCTCACATTGGCGCAGAGTAGAATGAAACAGCAGGCAAATGAAGATCACAACGAAAGAAGTTTTGATGTAGGTGACTAGGTATTCCTATGGCTATAACCATATAAAAACATGTCCCGCAAGCAAGCTAAGAAGGATAATAAATTATGACCAAAGTATTATGGTCCGTAGAAGGTGTTGCAAAGGATTGGTACTAGGGCATACAAATTGGAGCTTCCTGCAGCTTCCTGAGTGCGCCCAATTTTCCATGATTCATGTTTAAAGAAGGTTATAGGTGACAATCTCCCAGTTCAAACAATATTGCCATAACTTGATGAGGAAGGAAAAATCATATTGGAACCGGAAGCAATCATAGAAACAAGGACTGGATAGTTACGAAATCGATCAATTTCGGAGTATCTCATCAAGTGAAAAACTTATCCGCTGAAGATTCCACATGGGAGGATGAGAATTTTATACAGAAGCATCCAAAACTACCCAGGTGTTAAGGACAATGATTTTCAGAAGGAGAGGGACATGTTAGTCCCCTGTAATATTAGTGATTCCCCCATTACTATTGTCATTGTATCCTTGATTGTTATTATTGTGCCCCTATTGTCCCCATATTGTTATGAGTATGCCTCATAGAAACCCACTATTGTTATTTTTGTGCCCTTATGTTATTACTATTATGTCGGCTTGATTATACTATGACCCCTTAGACTCCTATATACAGAAGGGATGTTTAGTCATTTGTATCATCCAAGAAATTTTCATTTGTGTAATGTACAGGAGGTTTCCCCCTCGAAGAGGTTGAATTCTAAGGCGTTGATCTATATTTTCTATTTTTTTGTGAGTTGGTTTCCTAACAGCCTCGAGAGGGATTCAGTGTAGGCAGAAAATGATAGATAACAAGAAAGAGAAGGTATCTGCAAGAAGGCTTAGCACCATCCAACACCAATTGTGAATGATCCAAGAGAATTTGGCTAATAATTTTTCCAAAAGGAAATTTTATGCATGAGGTATGGCGGGCTAGAGTAGCTATCAAGGGAATATGACCACCATAAGGCTATGATAAAGATTAAGTTCCTAATCCTCTGCACTTTGATAATTTCTGCCACACACCTATGATAAAGAATATATAGATGAAGGTTGTGTACTTGAAGGGTTTGGTCCTTTTGTTTGCTTAAATCAATGAGAGACTCTAAATATTTTTCCAATTTACTAATAGTTTCCAAGCTAGACCCGACTTACTAATTTCACAAGTTTAAAGAAAATAGTGATACCCAAACATTTTCCTTTAATCTAAATATCTAGTCTTGTGTACTTTGGGAGTACCAACCCCATGAATTGAGATCTCCATAACTTGTGTCGATTTCATTGCCAAATAAATTTGAATGGACCTGTGCTTTGGCTGATGGCATGGTTCATCTACTCGAGCGAATGCTTAAATGATATATTTGGTCTCGGATGGGAGGGTGTCAGATGCCACATTTTATCCCATATTCTCATAGGGACGGAGTTGGTTGCCGGCACCTCCTTCTCCTCTCTCTTCCTAGGCCACCCCCAACGAGGAATTATAATTTTGTCATAGAATGTTTTAGCATTCGTTATATGTAATCCCTAGAAAGGGAGGTCATAGATTTTCTACATTTACAGACACACATTGGGGAAATTTTAAGTTCTAATATGGGCCTCCTAAGAAAAATTATAAAATAATAATAAATAATAATAAATAGAAGATATGAATTTCTAAATGAAAATAAAGAAACTTTTTCTTTTGAATTGTATTTCTGGCTTATCTCCTTTTAGGTTTGCTGAAAAATCAAGTATATAGACCCTTTGGATTCATAATTAACTTCCGAATCCAAAAAGTACCCACTTTTCATACCTTTCAGTATATTCACACCGAAATATATTAAAAATACATGAAAGAAATGTGTTTCAAACACATATTTTCATGCTTTCATTAATTTTTGCTACGGTTCCACTCAAATGAAGGCAGAGTGGGTACTAATTGGATGTGGAATTTAATTATGTATCCAATTGGTGTCAACACTTGACATTTAAGTAAAAGTATAAGGATATAAGCTAAAAATGCAAAAACAAAATGTTACCTATCTTGTTTTCTCTCTAAATATTGATCCCTAGGGATCATATTGAATCTTCTTGGTTCTTTTAATTTTTTTTGTTAGTACATATTTTACTTTGAGGCCAATTTTTTACCTTAAAATTGCATTAATTTTCAACAGTTCCTACATTAGCCAAATATTTAACAACCATATTGGCCAATTTTCAATCATGAGAGGTAAGGACTAAGGGAATTCAAGGCAAAGAAGATTGAATGCAAATAAGGTAGTTCTCTAGTCTCTAGCTAAATGAAAATATTTAGGAGTTGCATCCATGAAGGTGATGCTTAACTTTGACCAACTCACAGTGCCACTTTGATTATCAATTCGGTATATGTTAGTCATGTTGGATTGCTAATTGTCACCATTGATCATGATTAACAGTGTTTCATTTTTTTATTTATCCTACATTTATGTTGTTTCATGACTTCATTCACCATGATTGCCCATCAAAACACCATGATACTCCTATGCATTAGTGTTTGATTAATATCACTTCATTTTTAATTAGATCGAGGAGTATTATACTTTAATTTTAATAATGATAATTTTTTAGTTTAGTTTCAGCATCTCGATTTAGTTTTAGTAGCCACCTTTGTGATCGACGTATCAACATAACTCTAGAAGGAAATTGTGAACATAGGGTTTGTTAAGAATGATGTTTTTATGCTTTCATTTTATTCAAAAATGTGCCTACAACAATTCTTTATGTTTCCAATGTAAAAGAGTGTCCATACACGCTTAAAAATTCGCCAGTCAAATTCCTTTTGGAAACATAGTTATACTGAGAGGGGGATTAATCAGTATAACGATGATTTACACAATATTTTTTTTTAATTAATTAAAAATTTAAAACACCAGTAGCATAGTAATAAAAAAAATAACATGCATGTAACTTCAAGACATAACATAAGAAACAACACACATGAGCACCATGGATTTTAGGTGGAACCCGTCAAGGGGAGAAAAACCACCATATTGTTGCTTTTTTTCTCCTCATCTAATTAATCCTAAAATTTATTTTACATATTTTAGTTGGCCACTATGAGCAAGGATCCACAACCACTACTATTGTTTTCTTTCCACCGCCAACTAGGAAGACCCAACTCCCTATCAGTTGTTTGTTGGTCACTACTAGCAAGGAGATACTATTCCTATCTTAGAAAACTACCAATTTCCAAAGTCCCAAACCTCATAGAATATTTTATGCCACCCTTTAATTCTTTTTCAATTTGGATCCTCTTTGGCACCAATGGAAAAGCAATAACCTTCCCGCAGCCAGCAAAGTCAGTAACACAACAAATCACATAGCCAAATTCTAAAGGCAACTGGAGAAAACCTCACTCGACCATACAATTCAACCATCAATTATAGTATAATACAAAGTACTATACATAAAACATGGAATATATAGTGATGGACACAATATCTATAGCATTCACCTCAACTTTGATCATTGCTACAAGTAAAATATCAGTTTCATTATACATAATAGTTAAAACTTAATCTCCAACACTAACATATGATATTTATGCTAATTTATCCCTCATCAAAGTAGAATAAATAAACAAATTAATTACTCTCCATTTCCTTTCATGACCATATACAATAGGACCAAATCAAATAAAGTAGTGCATTTATTCCTTACTTTTGGTGATTATCAAATAGGACAAAAAACAATATTGCAATTACTTTTGTTGATAAAATCAAGGATTGATTGTGTTATATTACGCTTGATGACCAAACCATAACCTATCTAAAGGTTGAAATAAATTCCAACCAGAAAACATGTTTTCAAACATTCTTCCCCTTTGGAATTTCTAGAAACCCTTACTTTTCCTCCATTTTGAAACTAACCTCTAAAAAGTGGTCTTCTTGATTTGTAAATCCCTTTTGACATTAACGGTAAGGGTTTATGCCTAAATAAGACCAAAATCAATTTGAATTGTGCCAACACTCCACTGATCTCACACATTTGATAAGCTCATCCTGGGCATATGCTATTATTGATCTTCTTTGAAACCAATGTATCAATACAAGATGATAAGGCCTTGGAAGCAATACAACTTTGTCCTCAAGGCTGATCTGAACATGAATTAATATATAAGATACATAAATATCATTGAAAAGTAAAAGGATAACAACATGAAGTAAATTAATATATGCATCATCCATACATACATTGACTGATAGGAAACAGTGATTTCAATCAACTCTCAACAAAAAGAAAAAATAACTTAACATCATAATCTCATCAAGAATCCTCATGCTTAACATACACTAGAAAATATTATAACAACCATTCTCTCTCACCAAACACAAACAAATTCCACCTATAAATAAAATATGCTCGTATGATCATCATTGCAATCAAAACACTCTAAGTAATATAAATATGCACAAACCCTATAAGTAGTCCCTAAACACCCTCATATCAAACCATGCCAATAGTTCATAAGAAAACCATGCATGTTTCCCTCTAATTCAAAAATGTTGTACATTGATTACATAGGGAAGATTCTGAACAAAACTATTAGATTACCAACTTGCTCTTAAGCTCAATCACATTAGATAAATAGAAATTTAAATCACTAACACTCTTCACTAAACAATACATGGCTTCAACTCATGATACAATATGAACATAATTATCACTCCCTCACTCATCAATACATCGAAATTGACTCTTATAGCACTCTCAGCAACATACATCTCATTCAACGTTACAAAGCTTCAATATGAAATTTAAAACATGTATATAAATATTTATTGCATGGAACATTTTGTTATAAATTCCTTCCAATATAAAAATGTCAACCTAAAAATCACTAAATTGGCCCTTGTAACAAACTCAATCAATTAACCCTTTGCCACATAGAATGCACATCACTATTAATATATAACAACATCAACTTAGCATATTTCAACATAAAATCTATGTTGTCAAACTAAACTCATCATCTCTATCCAAAATAACTTGCTTACAAACTGAATCTAAACTAATTCCAGTAACATGTCACATATGTAAAAATTATAGTACTTTGATACAAAATATTAATTCGGACCATGCACATCATTAATATGAACACAATGAAACACATAACAATTGTTCCCTATAATAACAAAACTGCCACTCACATAGTAAAGTAATATGAATTATATGACAAGTGATTATCCATGCACTTTACGTCAAACTTCTGCTACAACATCTCTAAATATGATCTATACACACTCAAAATTCTTCCTCCAATGTAGAATATTTCAGAAGCAAACTCTACTATAATGTATCACATTGTTTTTCAACCAAGGAAAGAACTATTTCCACACTCTACAACTGACTCAACTTCTTTCCAACACATTCTTTATCTCATATCGCTCCATATATGCAACGAGCATAAATCTCATCTCGTTCAATGAACAATGTGCACATTTCACTCATCCATACACACTCTTTGCAAAAACTCTTGTCTCAGAAGAAACTCCAATAACATGGTTTAAGTCACTTTTCAAATAAAGAAAATCCAAAAAGTGACTATGGGATCAAAATAATGGGGCCATGATACTGCACTATATGCACCATGAATCGATTCAAAGATTCTTTTAGTAAAATTTCTACAAAGAAACTCATGGCATTATGGACCCTTCAAAGTGAGAAGTAGGAACATAATCTACAACCTTGGAGTGAAACTCAATTTTTACAAAGATATGATGAATAATGGAACACCTCCCAAACGGAATATAGAACATCGATACTTGGTAAGAGTAAACTACATTTGGTCATTTAGTCTCACCATTAGAAAATTGAATGGAACCAACAAAAACTAAATGTTGCAATGAAGAGAAACATAAACCATCACTAGTGAAATGCAACACTTAGAGAGATGTCACATAAGAGGACGCAACATAAGATAGAGAAAAGCAATCCAAGAATAAGTATGCTAGAGAGAAGAAGAAATCTAAGTGCAAAGAGAGTGCAACATTTTATTATGCTTTAAGGAAAATCACTTTATTAAGAATGAAGGACTCCCTTGAATGAAAACTACAAATGAGAGTGTGTGTATAAATACCCAACTCAAATGTACAATGTTTATTGTCACATAGAGAGGATCATACATATGATCTTGCATGAAGGTCTTATCTCTATTTCCAAAAACTAGAGATAACTTTACCAAATTGTGTGAGTATAAGTAATGGTTTGTGAACCTTGTTCTTCAGGTAATAGTTTTTGTTGACTATAATCAACCTTATTCAACTATGTGTTGATGATAATAAATTCTATATCAAAAGTTCAAGCATGGCACATCATAGACAACTTGGGAAATCATTGTCATCTAAGTTAAAACATGGTCAAACCAGGTTCAATATTGGTCTATGTGATCACCATGGTTAATCTAGATCAACCATCCACAACATGGTCAGGCATGGTAAACCATAGTCAAAATGGGCATCATGGTTAGTCATGGTCAATCACCACCATCTAGAGATAAATGCTAACAACCTTGATCAACGATGTAGATGTATAGTCAACCATGGTTAAGGAAACTCAACCATGGTCAAACATTGTTAGTCATGTTCAACCATATTTAACAATGGTTAACCATGGTCTACCATGATCGTTATGGCCATCTCTAGTTAACCATAGTCAACTCTAAACAAAAATGATCAACCCAGGCTTTACCATGCTAAACGTGGCCTACCATAGTCAAAGATGGTTATAATGGTTGAGCATGCTCAAACAAAGTCTTTGTGGTCAAACATTGTCAAACCATGCTCATCAATTGTGAACATGGAAAACCATAATGTACCATGAGGAGTCATGGTCAACAATGCTCTGATTTGTTAAGACATGTTCATCCATGGTCAACATGATCAAGCCACGGTCATTATTCCGAGCCATATTTAGCCTTGGTCAACCATCCTTAATCATGATCAAACATGGACAACTATGGTCAACCATAGTTAATCATAATCTATCATAATCACTTATAGATAGACATGGACATTGTTGGCCATCCATAATCAAATATATGTTGATTACAATAAATGCTCCTTAATCATAACTTGAAGATACATATTTGTTGTCAACTAGCATAACCACATTAGTAAATGTGGTTGATAAATTTCGATCAACATCATTTTTCAACTTTTATACACAAATTGATATATAAAAATGGATTAATTGACACTATCAACTTCATTTACTAATATAATTGTGCTAGCTTAGTCTTACTTTAATTTGAAATATTTTATATTACACATCAATTTATTGTTTTTTTTAATATTTAATTAATGTTAATTTTCTTTTTTCCAAGGAAAAAAGGCATAATTTTATTAGTTAAGACAAAATTACATGTTACATTTTACT
>APFE030877121.1:0-23446 GCA_000404065.3 Pinus taeda | reverse complement strand
TTACTGTTATATGGTTATGACACACAGATTAATGATCAACATCTGAAGAATAAATTAAATTATAATTCTGGAAGGTATGCATAAGATTCATTAGTCAGATCTGCAAATGTTTGTATAAATTGAAAAATAAAAGACTTCCGACAAACGTAGTCCTTATAAAAGAAATTCAAAAAAACGGAATTCACTAAAATCCCTACAATGAACCGTTATTCCACCGGCATGTCTTGATTTGACGTTATGCCGGAGATGTGACGGTTTAACGTCGGACACGGGAAGTGGGGCGATTAGCGCCACTAGCACCTCCGTCGCTTTCCACAAGATTTCGCTTTCGCTTATTTTCCCCACGACTCACTTGTTTTAATGGCAGCACCTTCCCCTCTTGGTATTCATGGTCGTACCGTACAGCTTTCCGGTAGCATTTGATGGCTTTGGCCATTCCTGGATCTTGGGGCATCGGCAGGATCTTATTCTCCACATCTTTCACTATCTTTACGAAACGCTCGACGCAGGGCTTCACGAATTCTTTGATAACATTGTTTTGGAAGCTGCCGGGGAGCCGAGAGCCATGGGTAACGTAAATGAGGTAATCGTGGCATTTGAAGGGAGGGTAGCATTTGAAGGGAGGGTTCGATCCCTTTCCATTTTCCGGGGGGGGCATACACTCCGCCTTTCTCTCGAAGACGCGAGCAGCAACAGAAGCAGCCACGACAGCCTCCACATCGGTGTTGAATCCGTAGTACGTGAATTGGTTTCCATTGACATCAGTGTTGAATCCATAGTCTGTGAATTGGTTTCCATTGTTGTGTATATTCAGCTTCCAATACCACCTCCCTTTACGGAATTCACGACGCACCATAGCGAAATGAGACCGGCTTTGGTCTTTTATATAATTCTTGATGTGCTCCTTCTCATCCAATTGCTCCACCTCCATTTCTTCCTCCTCTCTTTTTCAACTACTTGCTCATCCTCGACCCTTTCATTATGATACCTTGGTCTTCCCATTTCGAATATTTCCTGATCCTCTCTATCGCTTCGATTGTTACGGTCACGAGATCCTCGCATCGCTAATAAGCTCGCATCCTCTCGCCGGTTTTCACTCTGGAATCGTGATCGTGATCCATCTCTCATTCCTGAAAGCTTGTTATCTTGTTTGGGGCCACGATTTCGAACCGTACGACTGCCTCTTGCTCCTACCATTTTATATTTCAGTTTCAAGCTTCTTTGATGTTTGATCGGCGAACAAGTACTAGTCACTACCTAAGTAATCAAACATTAGGAACATATCACAACAAAATTGAGAATTGACTTTTCCTATATAGAGTTTGATATTGTGTCGATTTGTAATTCAAATAATATTTACAGTTAAAGTCGGCCCAAGAGTTTTTAAGCGGGCCAATTTTTATGGTTTAATTTATTCTAAAATTAAAAAAATAATTCATGCTCATTAACTTAATGGTTAACAAATTCTAAATTATTATTTTTTAGGATAATGTATTTAAAAAATATAATATAGAGTATTTAAGAAGGTACCAAGAATAATAAACATAATACACTTATTATAATTAATGGAATATATTTCAGATATAGTTAAAAGGAAATAATATAGTAATAAATCATATTTGATATTTGATATGTATTACTTTTAATACTCGTGAGAAAGTATAAACGTAAAAGTAAAAATATAAAACAATTATAAAAATGATTGTGTGTCTAAAATATAAACCAAAAATTAAACATGGATTGTTAATTGATCTTTTTACTAAATTCAATAATATCAGTGTCAAAATATCTCACGTATAAATGTGTTTTTATAGTTTAGATTGAGATAATGTTGAATAAGTAGAGAGTCCAATTTAAGTTGGAAATGAAGATTTGTAATGAGTTTTTCCGTCAATATATCTAATAAAAAATCTTTAAAAGAATAGTTGTTATTATAATAAATATCCAAATAGTCACGGCATCAAATTCTAGGGTCATAACAAATGTGAGTGATGAAAAATGTGGCCTATTTTTACTGAAGATAGAACAATAACGGAAATAATATTTTCATTATGATAGGTTTATTGACCCTTTCTTTGTTGTACTTAATTTTTATAAAAAATTTGAATATATTGTTTTGAATGTTGGAAAACAATGACCAACGAGTGAATCCTTGAGCATAAAATGTGTGTCATTTGAATATAGTTTTAAGTCCACTTTAACATCCCATTTCATAAAAAAAGTAGTTACTATGCAACCCCCACACAATCTTGCTATATGGGGCATGACCATCAACTACTTATATTTCTTGGAATACATCTAACCATGATGTCATGATCAAACCCAAGAAAAGCATTGTTCATTTTAGGCATGTTGACTCATCAACATCCAACGATATGCAACCTACTATCACCAAGCATATTTGAATAAATATGGCCCAACATGAGACCATGATATCATCCATGTTTGTTGACCTATTCCTTCTTCATTAGGTATTCACATATCTTCAATGCATTTATCGTCGTTGTTTCCATGCCAAATTCAACACACAATATATCACATTAACAAGTCATATCATATTTTACGCAAGCATATGTAACACCTCATCAGTCAACTATCCTACTCCATAAGACATCCTTGGTTCTCCTAGCTTATGCCTAGTTAACTATCCTAATCATTTCATAAATCATCATGGCATTGCCATTAAGGCTACAAAAGCATATGGGCTCACCATGCAACTTTCTAAGTTTTCGCAACATGCCCTACAATTTACTATTATTAATAGAACCTTAAGTGCATACTTGAGGTCCTTATAGTAGCCCCCAGTTGAATTATTGATGTTGTCATCAATAAGGATATGATGAAAGGGGTATTAGAGGGGATGAGAGACCTCAACAATTTCCACATTTAAACATGGATATGATACCATATGTCATAGGGGTATACTTTTCATTCCATTTGAGCACCCCAAACCACACAAAAATCCTAATTTTGATGTTGCATCAACACGACCTTACTAATTAGTCATGACCATCAACCACTTATATTACCCAAAATATTCCTAACCAACATGTTTTAGTTTGTCACGGTCACAAGGATTCCTATAGTTATAAGGTGCATTTGTGGGTGCATTGCAACCACTTGAGTGTGTGGAAACTATATGTTTTGAAACTACCTGTTGTGTAACCCTAATCCTTGCTGCATTCTTCATTTTGGGGACAAAGTCTTGTCTTGTTTTGACATTTTTACCATATTTTGAACAAATGTGACCGATGGAAAGTTACTGAGAATGCATTCGAGGAAGGATAAAGAATCTGCTAAAGTCTAGCAGTTGCGGAATATCGGTAAGGGAAATCAGGGGATATGCAAGTCACAGTTGAGCGGAAACATTCGTTAATAGCAGAGGAAGTACTTTTTGGCATTATGACACAGGTTTTGCAATGGTTTGGCTCGATAACATAAGTGTTATCCTTGATGGCAACTCTCTCAAATAGCAGATCACAAGTTCAGGCTCTCAAAATAGTATGAAATGAGATACCCGCAGGTTCCTCTTCACAAATCTGTGGTCATCGGCAGGTTTTGCAGGTGCGCTGATCAAAAGGTGTGAACATATTCGGAGGTGTACTGAACAAAAAGTGTGGACGTAAAGTACACAGACTTTCATGTAGAGAAAAAAGCGTGCACGTGGGAAATCTTATGGTTGGTCCATGGCATTTAGTCTGACATTTTTTATCCTATGGTTTTGGTCCATGGTTTTGCATCTAAAGTATTGAACCCATGTTTTGGGTCCCTAGTTTTGGATCTTTATCGTTTTAGACCATGGTTTGAGTAAGGCCTGGTCTATAAAAAGGAAAGGAGATCATTTGGCTGGGCAAAAGTGTGTTTAATATCTTAAGAAAAGCAAGATCTGAAATACTGGTGATCGGTTGGTGAGTTATAGCTAGACCTGAATCAAGGAGAAACCTGAGCATTACAAGACGGATCTACTGATGGGTCGAGATCTCTTTGGCACGTGATCAGATCTGTAAATCTGATAGTATGGGGTGTAATTAAAGTTTGATAAAGTATCTGTACCCGCAGGTCCGCAGGATCAACACAGCGCAGGTGCGGAGACCCGCAGGCTAGACACAACGTAGGTGCGGATACCCATAGGCTCGACACAACGCAGGTGCAGATACTTGTAGGCTCGACATAGCGAAGGTGTAGACACTCGCATGTTTCTATTGGTGAAGTTGCAGACCTTTCTTGAAATATGTTTTAGCTTCTTTTGTCTATTACTACAGTGTTTAGGCTTTTGAATTGGTGTTTGGTTGCTGTGTTCTGAATTGTAGTCTTAATTTGACATTTTATTTCCAGGTTCCTCCTATCAAAATAATAGCTTCCCAATGTCCCAATGCAAAAGTGCCAAAAGGAAAGATAAATAAGAATTGAGACAACATTATTGTTCCATTTCTTCATAAAATGAGGACTTCGGTTATATATCTAACCGCTCTCTGACTTACTCACAGATAATTATCGTAATTTGCAAAAGCATTCATCTTTTTAATGTAAAAAACTGATATGACCATGGAAAAGATTGCACATAAAAAAACATTTAAATGCTAAAGTTTGCACATAAAAATACATAATTCTGAAAATCCACTTAAAATCTGAGTATCATAAAGCCACGCAACAATAACCCTCCTATCAAAATCTTTTAACTACACTTAATTTCCTGATTGCTGAAACACCCAGCAACAAAAACTACTATCAAAAAGCCCTGCAACAAAACTACTATAAAAAACTTCCGACAAGCGCAGTCCTTATAAAAGAAATCCAAGAAAACGGAATTCACTAAAATCCCTACAATGAACCGTTATTCCACCGGCATGTCCTGATTTGACGTTATGCCGGAGATGTGACGGTTTAACGTTGGACACGGGAAGTGGCGGCACAAGATTTCCACAAGATTTCGCTTTCGCTTATTTTCCCCACGACTCACTTGTTTTAATGGCGACACCTTCCCCTCTTGGTATTCATGGTCGTACCGTACAGCTTCCCGGTAGCATTTGATGGCTTTGGCCATTCCTGGATCTTGGGGCATCACCCGGATCTTATTCTCCACATCTTTCGCTATCTTTACGAAACGCTCGACGCAGGGCTTCACGAATTCTTTGATAACATTGTTTTGGAAGCTGTCGGGAAGCCGAGAGCCATGGGTAACGTAAATGAGGTAATCATGGCATTTGAAGGGAGGGCGGCATTTCAAGGGAGGGTTCGATCCCTTTCCATTTTCCGGGGGAGGCATACACTCGAAGACGCGAGCAGCAACAGAAGCAGCCACGGCAGCCTCCACATCGGTGTTGAATCCATAGGACGTGAATTGCTTTCCATTTTTGTGTATATTCAGCTTCGCATACCACCTCCCTTTACGGAATTCACGACGCACCATAGCGAAATGAGACCGGCTTTGGTCTTTTATATAATTCTTGATGTGCTCCTTCTCATCCAATTGTTCCACCTCTCTTTTTCAACTAGTTGCTCATCCTCGACCCTTTCATTATGATACCTTGGTCTTCGCATTTCTAATATTTCCTGATCCTCTCTATCGCTTCGATTGTTACGGTCACCCGATCCTCGCATTGCTAATAAGCTCGCATCCTCTCGCAGGTTTTCACTCTGGAATCATGCTCGTGATCCATCTCTCATTCCTAAAAGCTTGTTATCTTGTTTGGGGCCACGATTTCGAACCGTACGACTGCCTCTTGCTCCTACCATTTTATATTTGAGTTTCAAGCTTCTTTGATGTTTGATCGGCGAACAAGTACTAGTCACTACCTAAGTAATCAAACATTCCGAACATATCACAACAAAATTGAGAATTGACTTTTTCTATATAGAGTTTGATATTGTGTCGATTTGTAATTCAAATGATATTTACAGTTAAAGTCGGCCCAAGAGTTTTTAAGCTGGCCAATTTTTATGGTTTAATTTATTCTAAAATTTTAAAAAAAAATCATGCTCATTAACTTAATGGTTAACAAATTCTAAATTGTTATTTTTTAGGATAATGTATTTAAAAAATATAATATAGAGTATTTAAGAAGGTACCAAGAATAATAAACATAATACACTTATTATAATTAATGGAATATATTTCAGATATAGTTAAAAGGAAATAATATAGTAATAAATCATATTTGATATTTGATATGTATTAATTTTAATACTCGTTAGAAAGTATAAACTTAAAAGTAAAATTATAAAACAATTATAAAAATGATTGTGTGTCTAAAATATAAACCAAAAATTAAACTTGGGGTGTTAATTGATCTTTTTACTAAATTCAATAATATCGGTGTCAAAATATCTCAGGTATAAATGTGTTTTTATAGTTTAGATTGAGATAATGTTGAATAAGTAGAGAGTCCAATCTAATTTGGAAATGAAGATTTGTAATGAATTTTTCCCTCAATATATCTAATAAAAAATATTTAAAAGAATAGTTGTTATTATAATAAATATCCGCCTATTTTTACTGAAGATAGAACAATAACGGAAATAATATTTTCATTATGATAGGTTTATTGACCCTTTCTTTGTTGTACTTAATTTTTATATAAGCTAGTACAAGAGCTAAGGGGTTGTAGCTCCCTTCCATGAGAGTCTGGAGAACGAGAGAAGGTTGTAGCCTTCTACAGGTTGAAGCATGTGTGTTGGTATAAGACTGCACCAATACAGAATCATTGTAAAAAGAAGCTTCTAATTGAAAGAAGATAGAGACATATTGCAGCAGGTGGTTTTCACCCACATTGGGTTTCCACCTTATATCTTGTGTTCTTTGGTGTGACTATCTGCTCTATTTTTCTTGTTCCTATTTACCGTTATACATTTCTGACACACAAATTAATGATCAACATCTGAAGAATAAATTAAATTATAAGTCTCGAAGGTATACGCAAGATTCATTAGTTAGATCTACAAATGTTTGTATAAATTGAAAAAGAATCTGATAATACTGATTCACCCCCCCTCTCAGTATTATTTTCAACAATCGGTATCAGAGCAGGTCCTTCAAGAAAAGCTTGATCACTTGAAGGAAGATCTATCATCATGAGCAAATAAAAAAAGGAAGCATCTATGAGGTTGCCGATTTTTTATGGGAGCAACTTCGTCTATTGGAAGGTAACAATCACTGCCTATCTTCAATCTCTTGGTACAAAACTTTGGGATATTGTGGAAACATGATACACATTTCCATCAACAACTCGTACAAATGCAGTTGGTAAGAAGCAGTATGAGACAAATGCAAAATCTGCCAATACTCTATTAGGAAGTCTCTCTCAGTCAGAATTCGTCAAGGTTATGCAGCTCAAAAGCGGAAAATAAATATGGGACAAGATCGTTCTGAGCTATGGAGGAGACGAACAGGTAAAACGAGCAAAAATACAAACTCTTAGAATTCAATATGAAAGTCTCAGAATGAATAATGATGAAAGTGTGGCTAGCTATTTCCTACGTATAGATGAGATCGTAAATTGTATGAAAAACTTGGGTGAAGAAATAAAAGAAGTTGTTTTGGTTGAAAAGGTTCTAAGATCTTTGTCTCCCAAGTTTGATTCAAAAGTTTCTGCCATAGAAGAAAAACAAAATCTATAGAGCCTTACTATGTCACAGTTCCACATAATTCTAACTGCTTACGAAATGAGAAAAGGAGGACCATCAAACAAGAGAGAAGTTGCATTCAAGGTTTCAGGAAAAGGAGATTATTATGAGTCAGGAGATATGTCAGAAGAAGAGGAAGAATCAAATTTTGTCAAGAACCTTCAACGGGAAACTGGTAGGTTCAGAGGCAAGCTGCCTTTCAAATGCTTTGCTTGTGGAAGAGTAGGTCATTATGCTGCAAAATGTCCTCATAGAGATAAACTAGATAAAGGTAAGGAACCTGTTAGATGGAATAGAAAACATAATAAGAAGAGCTATTACATGCATGAAGACAGTGATGGATTGTCAAATAGTGATGAATATGAACAAGGTAATGATGATAGACTTTTGATGGCTTTTAAAGATGATTTCTTAGATGCTATAAATGAAAAAGGTCTTTATGAAGAAATTTCTAAACTTAAAGTTTGTTTAGAGGAAAAGAATATGATTATAGATACTCTAACATTCCAACTTGCTGAAAAGGATGAACACAATGAAGGGTTAGAATGTGAAATTGTGCGACTTAGAAAAGAAATTGAGAGAACAAAAGCCCTTAATCTCATATTTACTAAAGGGTCTGAAACTCTAGATGAGATTATAAACGTGCAGTGTTCTCCTCTAATTAACAGTAGTCTCGGATATTCCGAAGAAGCATCTCAAGCTCAGAAGCAAGTGCAAAAGCCATCCACCTCCAAAAGTTATCTTGATGCAGCAAGGAGAAGTGAACAATTTGACAGTCGATAGCAAAACTATAATTCAGTTCACCAGGAAAATCAGGGACAATTTGCTTCAAGAATGATCAAAGATTATCAAGTAAATCATGGGCAATCCACGTGAAGGATGAACAGAAGCCTTAACCGGCCACAGGTAAATCATTCTCAATTTGGGTCAAGAATGGATGGAAACTAAAGTCATATGGTTAGTAGATTTGATAATCGTAGGTATTTCTTCAATGGTCAATGTTTCTCTTGTCATAACTTTGGTCACAAAGTTGTTCAATGTGTTGCCTATAAGACCATCATGACTAGGGAAGCTAAAAAACAAAGGAGTATGACAGGAATCATGAAAAGAACCTACAATAACCTCTCTTCTCTTGAAAATGAAATAGAATGTTCTGTTTGTAACAACTTTGGTTATGAAGACTCTGAATGCAGAAGCAGGTTTCGGTAAACAACTCAGAAGCAACAAGCTTCATTGAGTTCCAAAACATGGAAAAAGAAAAAACGCAACCGAAAAGATGTGGGATAGCCTTATATGTGGAAGGACAGTAAAATCAATGGTACATCGATAATGGATGCTCGAAACATATGACAGGTAATAAAGAAAAACTTCAGTCATATAGTGCCTTAGAAAAGGAAAATAAGGTTTCATTTGGAAATGACACCCCTGCATTCATAAAAGGTAAAGGTTGTGTTCATTTGAAAGAAAAGGTCAAGGCTGGAAATGTTATGTATGTTGATGGCTTAAAGCATAATCTATTGAGTGTGAGTCAGATGTGTGATCAAGGAACTAAGGTAATATTTCGATCAAATGGATGTATTATTCGTGAGCTTGATACAAGAAAAACAGTGATCAGAGGCATAAGAACTCCAAATAAATTATACGTACTCAAGAGAGAATAACAGCAATGCTATTTAAGCAAGAATGATGAACATTGGCTATGGCACAGAAGATTAGGGCATCTTAGCTTCTCCTAGATTAGGAAAGCATGCAAATATCAGGAAGTTTGTGATCTTCCTGACATTAGAATTCCAGATAATACAATGCATTTATCGTCGTTGTTTCCATGCCAAATTCAACACACAATATATCACATTAACAAGGCATATCATATTTTATGCAAGCATATGTAACACCTCATCGGTCAACTATCCTACTCCATAAGACATCATTGGTTCTCCTAGCTTATGCCTAGTAAACTATCCTAATCATTTCATAAATCATCATGGCATTGCCATTAAGGATACAGAAGCATATGGGCTCACCATGCAACTTTCTAAGTTTTCGCAACATGCCCTACAATGTACTATTATCAATAGAACCTTAAGTGCATACTTGAGGTCCTTATATTAGCCCCTAGTTGAATTATTGATGTTGTCATCAATAAGGATATGATGAAAGGGGTATTAGAGGGGATGGGAGACCTCAATAATTTCCACATTTAAACATGGATATGATACCATATGTCATAGGGCTATACTTTTCATTCCATTTGAGCACCCCAAACCACACAAAAATCCTAATTTTTATGTTGCATCAACATGACCTTACTAATTAGTCATGACCATCAACCACTTATATTAGCCACAATATTCCTAACCAACATGTTTCAGTTTGTCACGGTCACAAGGATTCCTATAGTTACAAGGCGCGTTTGTGGGCGCACTACAACCACTTGAGTGTGTGGCAACTATATGTTTTGAAACTACGTGTTGTATAACCCTAATCCTTGCTGCATTCTTCATTTTGGGGACAAAGTCTTGTCTTGTTTTGACATTTTGACCATATTTTGAACAAATGTGATCGATGGAAAGTTACTGAGAATGCATTAGAGGAAGGAGAAGGAATCTTCTAAAGTCTAGCAGTTGCGGAATATCGGTAAGGGAAATCAGGGGATATGCAAGGCACAGTTGAGCGGAAACATTCGTTAATAGCAGAGGAGGTACTTGTTGGCATTATGACACAGTTTTGGCATAGGTTTGGCTCGATAACATAAGTGTTGTCCTTGATGGCAACTCTCTCAAATAGCGGATCACAAGTTCAGGCTCTCAAAATAGTAGAAAATGAGATACCCGCACGTTCCTGTTCACAAAGTTGTGGTCATTGGCAGGTTCTACAAGTGCGCTGATCAAAAGGTGCAGACATATTCGTAGGTGTACTGAACAAAAAGTGCGGATGTAAAGTACACGCACTTTCATGCAAAGAAAAATGATTGCACATGGGAAATCTTATGGTTGGTCCATGGTATTTAGTCCGACATTTTTTATCCCATGGTTTTGTTCCATGGTTTTGCATCTAAAGTATTGAACCCAGGTTTTGGGTCCCTAGTTTTGGATCTTTATGGTTTTGGACCATGGTTTGAGTAAGGCCTGGTCTATAAAAAGGAAAGGAGATCATTTGGCTCGGCACAGGTGTCTTTAATATCTTAAGAAAAGCAAGATCTGAAATTCTCGTGATCGGTTGGTGAGTTATAGCTGGACCTGAATCAAGGAGAAACTTGAGCATTACAAGACGGATCTATTGATGGGTCGAGATCTCTTTGGCCCATGATCGGATCTATAAATCTGATAGTCTGGGGTGTAATTGAAGTCTGATAAAGTATTTATACCTGCAGCTCCGCAGGCTCGACACAGCGCAGGTGCAGAGACCCACAGGCTAGACACAGCGCAGGTGCAGATACCCAGAGGCTCGACACAACGCAGGTGCGGATACCCGCAGGCTCGACATAGCGGAGGTGTAGCCACTCACAGGTTTCTATTGGTGAAGTTGCAGAACTTTCTTGAAATATGTTTTAGCTGCTTTTTTCTATTACTGTAGTGTTCAGGGTTCTGAATTGGTGTCTGGTTGCTGTGTGCTCAGAAATTATTGATTCAGTATTTGTACAAGGAAGTTGATTACTTACAAATCTATTTGATGTTTGATTTATATTCATGGATCCATTCTGAAAATTTATGAAACGTGGTCCCTGGAAGAAAAGAGAAGGTTGAAGCCTTCAGTAGGTCAGCACCTACATACTAGTACCTCAGCTAGTACAAGAGCTAAGGGGGTTATAGCTCCCTTCCATGAGAGTTTGGATAACGAGAGAAGGTTGTAGCCTTCTGCAGGTTGAAGCATGCATGCTGGTATAAGACTGCACCCATACAGAACCATTTTAAAAAGAAGTTTCTAATTAAAAGAAGATAGAGACATATTGCAATGGGTGGTTTTCACCCACATTAGGTTTCCACCTTATATCTTGTCTTCTTTGATGTGACTGTTTTCTCTATTCTTCTTGTTCCTGTTTACTGTTATATGGTTCTGACACACAAATTAATGATCAACATCTGAATAATAAATTAAATTATAAGTCTGGAAGGTATACACAAGATTCATTAGTCAGATCTGCAAATGTTTATATAAATTGAAAAGGAATTTGATAATAATGATTCACCCCCCCCCTTTCAGTATTATTTTCAACAATTGGTATCAGAGAAGGTCCTTCAGGAAAAGCTTGATCGCTTGAAGGAAGATTTATCATCATGAGCAACTACGAAAAGGAAGCATCTATCAGGCCATCGATTTTTGATGGGAGCAACTTCATCTATTGGAATGTAAGAATCACTACCTATCTTCAATATCTTGGTACAAAAGTTTTGGATATTGTGAAATTGTGGGACTTAGAAAATAAATTGAGAAAAAAAAAGCCCTTTATCTCAAATTTGCTAAAGGGTTTGAAACTCTAGATGAGATTATCAAAGTGCAGTGTTCTCCTCTAATCAAGACTCGTCTCGGATATTCCTAAGAAGCATCTCAAGCTCAGGAGCAAGTGCAAAAGCCATCCACCTCCAAAATTTATCTTGATGCAGCAAGGAGAAGTGAACAAGTTGACAGTCGATAGAAAAAGTATAATTCAGATAACTAGGGAAGTCAGGGACAATTTTCTTCAAGAATAATCAAAGATCATCAAGTAAATTGGGGGCAATCCACGTCAAGGATGAACATAAGCCTCAACCAACCACAGGTAAATCATTCTCAATTTGGCTCAAGAATGGATGAAAACTATAGTCATATGGTTAGTAGATTTGATAATTGCAGGTATTTATTCAATGGTCAATGTTTCTCTTGTCATAACTTTGGTAATAAAGATACTCAATGTGTTTCCTATAAGACCATCATGACTAGGGAAGCTAAAAAACAAAGGAGTATGATAGGAATCATGAAAAGAACCTACAATAACTTCTCTGCTCTTGAAAATGAAATAGAATGTTCTATTTGTAACAACTTCGGTCATGAAGACTCTGAATGCAGAAGCAGGTTTCGGAAAACAACTTAGAAGGAGCAAGCTTCATTGAGTTCCAAAACATGGAAAAAGAAAGAAACACAACCGGAAAGATGTGGGATAGCCTTATATGCGGAAGGACAGTAAAATCAATGGTACATCGAAAATGGATGCTCGAAACATATGACAGGTAATAAAGAAAAAATTCAGTCATATAGTGCCTTAGAAAAGGAAAAGAAGGTTTCATTTGGAAATGACACCCCTACATTCATAAAAGGTAAAGGCTCTGTTCGTTTGAAAGAAAAGGTCAAGGTTGGAAATGTTATGTATGTTGATGGCTAAATGCATAATCTATTGAGTGTCAGTCAGATGTGTGATCAAGGAACTAAGGTAATATTTCGATCAAATGGATGTATTGTTCGTGAGCTTGATATAGGAAAAATAGTGATCAGAGGCACAAGAACTAAAAATAAATTATACGTACTCAAGAGAGAATAACAACAATGCTATTTAAGCAAGAATGATGAACACTGGCTATGGCACAGAAGATTGGGGCATCTTAGCTTCTCTCAAATTAGGGAAGCATGCAAATATTAGGCATTTCATGATATTCCTGACATCAAAATTCCAGACAATACAATATGCAAATCATGCCAATTTGGTAAGCAAACCAGAGCTAATTTCCCTGAGAAGGAAGCATCAGCTAGCAGACCACTTGAACTTGTCCACACCGATATATGTGGTCCAACTAGGAAGAGGTCACCTCGAGGAGAAGAGTATTTCATATTTTTCATTGATGACTTTTCAAGGATGTGTTGGATAGGACTCATGAAGTATAAAGATGAAGCTCTCGAAAAGTTCAAGTCATTCAAAGCCTTGGTTGAAAACGAATCAGATCATAGAATCAAATGGCTCACATCTGATCAAGGAGGGGAATTTACCTCAGATGAATTTTTTGATTTTTATGAAGAACATGGAATAAGCAGGGAACTTTCTACTGGAAGGACTCCTCAGCAAAATGGAGTAGTGGAAAGGATGAACACAACGATTCAACAAATGGCGCGTGCTATGCTTAATGAGTCTGGAACTCTCGCAACCTTCTCGGGTGAAGCCGCATTTGCTACTGTTACTATTCTCAACAAGACAAATGTCTGGGTAAACATCACTGGGACTCCTCATGAACTTTGGTATGGTAAGACTCACACGGTAAAATACTTCAAAATTTTTGGAAGCAAATGCTACATTAAAAGGACTGATGAAAATCTTGGCAAGTTTGAACCTAGAGCAGATGAAGGCATTTTACTTAGCTACTCTCACCATAGCAAAGATTACAAATGTTACAATAAAAGACTTGGTAAAATTGTTGAAAGCATTGATGTAGTGGTTGATGAAGAAGGAAACACTCGTAGGTAGGTAAAATCTGAAGATTTCAAAGATGGCGAAGATTATCCGTCAACATCGAATTAGATTCATGAAGAAGAAGAAACACATGAGGCAACAGAAGAAAAAATAAGGATAGAAGAAAAAACCCCATCCAGATACGTTCAGAAGAATCATCCAGAATCTCAAATTTTGGGGCAGAAAGAGGTAGGTGTACAAACAAGAAGAACCATTTCAGAAGCTTCAAGCTATCTAGCATTTCTCTACTCCACTGAACTGCAAAATGTAAGAGAGGCTTGCAAAGATGAATGCTGGGTCAAGGCCATGGAGGAAGAACTTGAGCAGATTGAAAAGAATAACACTTGGGAGTTGGTGTCTAGACCAAAAGATAAGAATGTCATAGGGACAAAATGGATTTTCAAAAATAAGCTGAATGAAAATGGGGATGTGGTTAGAAATAAGGAAATACTTGTTTGTAAAGGATATGTGCAGAAAGAAGGCATAGACTTTGAAGAAACTTTTTCTCCAGTTGCCAGACTTGAGGCTATAAGAATGTTCCTTGCTCTCTCTAGCTTTCATAAATTCAAAGTATTTCAGATGGACGTGAAATCTGCCTTTCTGAATGGAGACTTAAATGAGGAAGTATATATTGAACAACCAGATGGGTTTATTCTTGGAAATGGTCCAAAACTTGTATGCAAACTCAAAAACTCTCTCTATGGACTTAAACAGGCTCTAAGGGTGTGGTATTATCGATTGGATAAGTACCTCCATCAACAAGGTTTTATAAAAGGATCATCTGATAGCAATCTATATATAAAAATTGACAATGATAAGTTACTGATACTTGTTGTGTATGTTGATGATATCATCTTTGGTAGCAATGAAGAAGAAATGAGTCAAAATGTTGCCTTGGTAATGCAGAAAGAGTTTGAAATGTCCATGCTTGGTGAGCTCACATATTTTCTTGGTTTACAAGTCCAACAAAAGAAAGACAGAATTTTTCTATCACAAACCAAATATCTCAAGCAGATCTTGAAGAAATATGGGATGGAGGATTCGAAACCAATATATACCCCTATGGTGACAAGATGCAGCCTCAGCGCAAATGATGAATCGACAGTAGTACATCAACCAACCTATAGATCCATGATTGGTTGTATCCTCTATCTAATAGGTACCCGACCAGACATTATGTATGCAGTGGGAATAGTTGGAAGGTTTCAGGCAAATCCAAGGAAACTCATCTTCAGGGAGTTAAGAGAATTTTCAAGTATCTACAAGGAACTCAAAACTATGGCTTATGGTATCCTAGAGGTACAGATCTCACACTTCATGCATACACAGATGCAGATTGGGCAGGAAGCATGGATGACAGGAAAAGCACTAGTGGTGGTGCACACAACTCCTTTGGATGATGCAAACATTGCAAGATCTTCAAATCACGTGTACTCCACCTATCTCCATTTTTTGTGATAATACAAGTGCAATCAGTATTTCAAAGAATCCTATCATGCATTCAAAGACTAAGCACATACAGATCAAGTATCATTTTCTCCGAGAACAAGTGCTTGAACAAAAGGTCAAATTGGAGTATGTTCCCTCTAAGGAACAAATTGCTGATATTCTCACCAAACCACTACCCAGGGAGACCTTTGAATACCTCAGATAAAAGTTGGGGGTAGTTGATGCATCATCTTGCTATTGAATCTTGTCTATTTCAGATATTGTTGTACAAGAGTTTCATATGGGATATACATCTACATACGTTGGTTTATGTGGGAATAGTTGACTTGAAGAAAAGAAAGGTTGAGAAGAGTCTGATATTGGTCTGTCAGAGACCATCTGGCATAGGTTTAGGGGGAGCATATATTCTTCTAATAATGCATTGTTGGCATTATCGTAGAAGATCTTGGTTCAATTCTTTAGTTTTTTTGATGCCAGGGGGAGTTTGGACAGCACAACAGAGTAGAGATTTCAGCATGTACTCAGGGGAAGCATAACCCTTTTCCCTTGATGTCAAATGGGGAGGAAAGACCTTGAGTGACTTTGGGTTGCCATCAAGTCCAAAGGGGAGGATTGTTGGCATTATTACATAGGTTTAGCATAGGTTTGGCTCGATAACATCATTGTTGCCCTTGATGGCAACTCTCTCAAATAGAAGATCACAAGTTTAGGCTCTCAAAATAGTAGAAAATGAGACACCCGCAGGTTCCTATTCACAAAACTGCGGTCCTCGGCAGGTTCCTCAGATGCGCTGATCAAAAGGTGTGGACATATTCGTACGTGTAATGAACAAAAAGTGTGGACGTAAAGTACACGCACTTTCATGTATATAAAAGCACGCACACATCGGAAATATTATGGTTGGTCCATGGTATTTAGTCTGACATTTTTGATCCTATGGTTTTGGTCTGTGGTGTTGCATCTAAAGTATTGAACCGAGGTTTTGGGTCCCTAGTTTTGGATCTCTATGGTTTTGGACCATGGTTTGAGTAAGGCCTGGTCTATAAAAAGGAAAGGATATCATTTGGCTTGGTACAGGTGTGTTGAATATCTTAAGAAAAGCAAGATCTCAAATACTGGTGATTGGTTGGTGAGTTATAGCTGGACCTGAATCAAGGAGAAACTTGAGAATTACAAGATGGATCTACTAATGGGTCTAGATCTCTTTGGCGCATGATCAGATCTATAAATTTGATATTCTGGGGTATAATTGAAGTCTGATAAAGTATCTATACCCGCAGGTCCGCAAGCTCGACACAGTGTAGGTGCGGAGACCCGCAGGCTAGACACAGTGTAGGTGCGGATACTCGCAGGCTCGACATAGCGCAGGTGCAGATAGCCACAGGCTCGACACAACGGAGGTGCGTACACTCGAATGTTTCTATTAGTGAAGTTGCATACCTTTCTTGAAATATGTTTTAGCTGCTTTTGTCTATTACTGCACTGTTCAGGGTTCTGAATTGGTGTCTGGTTACTGTGTGCTGAGAAATTATTGATTTAGTATTTGTACAAGGAAGTTGATTGATTGTAGATCTATTTGATGTTTAATTGATATTCATGGATCCAGTATGAAAATTTATGAAATGTGGTCCCTGGAATAAAAGAGAAGGTTGAAGCCTTCAGTAGGTCAGCACCTATGTACTAGTACCTCAGCTAGTACAAGGGCTAAGGGGGTTGTGGCTCCCTTCAAGGAGAGTTTGGAGAATGAGAGAAGGTTG
Source organism: Pinus taeda (assembly GCA_000404065.3). Taxonomy (NCBI): domain Eukaryota; kingdom Viridiplantae; phylum Streptophyta; class Pinopsida; order Pinales; family Pinaceae; genus Pinus; species Pinus taeda. The sequence goes on along the minus strand of APFE030877121.1, from coordinate 6,202 downwards.
TAGCCTTTTGTAGGTTGAAGCCTGTGTGCTGGTATAAGACTACACCAGTACAGAATCATTGTAAAAAGAAGTTTCTAATTGAAAGAAGATAGACACATATTGCAGTAGGTGGTTTTCACCCACATTGGGTTTCCACCTTATATCTTGTGTTCTTTGTTGTGACTGTCTACTCTATTTTTCTTGTTCTTGTTTACTGTTATATGGTTCTGACACACAGATTAATGATCAACATCTGAAGAATAAATTAATTATAAGTCTGGAAGGTATACGCAAGATTCATTAGTTAGATCTGCAAATGTTTGTATAAATTGAAAAAGAATTTGATAATACTGATTCACCCCCCGTCTTAGTATTATTTTCAACAGTACTCATAGCCAAGCAACATAAGGAAAATTGTAGAGAAGGAATTCGAGGAAGTAGAAGGAATTTTCCAAAGTCTAGTAGTTACAGAAGTTCGGCCAAAGAAATCAAGGTATATGTAGTCACAGTTGAGTGGAAAACTTTGTTAATAGAAGAGTAAGTAGTCACAATCAAGCAGCAAAGGCAACTGAAAAGGAAAGTGTGGAGCATTTGAGGAAGAAAGAAACAATATAGGCAAGTGGAGTGCTTAAAAACCTGAAGAAAAAGCCAAAATGAGGAGAGAAGGGAGTGTATTGAAATGTTTCCATGAGGCCTACTAAGATCACATAACTTTGTAATCACTTGGCCATATATTAGATTATATTCCTAGTCCTTGTTTTGTTGAGAAGGCATTTGAGCCTGAATGTAATGATGTAATGTTGGTTGAAACTAAGTGAAGAGAAAGTGGATTTTTGATGGCCTACTTATGTTGGTTTTATGTGACCCCATTTAAAATTTTATTTTAAAAGTATGTGTATATTCTATGTTCTTTTGAATGGTTTAGTTGTTGTCTTCTGTAACGAATTTATGTTTGATGCCATGGTTCTAAGTTTAAATAGTATTGGTAGCCTTTGAGTAATTCCTCTCGATGCCTAGTTCCAATCCCTTAATTAAATAAGGTCACAACACGGCTCGGGTGAGACGCCTTATTCTTCTTGAGTAAGGTGAAAATGTCAGTGATATGCTAGGCTATGTTAGGCCCTTTGTTGGCCCCTATGCATGAACCTAGGGCCTCTACATGTTCATCATTTCTCCCCAACAAATGGCTCTGTTTCCTGGACTTGAAAATTTCCAAAGGGATCTAGAATATGGTGTCGATAATATTTAAGAAGGACTTGCAAGATTGGTGCCATGAACAAGTAGAGTAGCTTTCCTCCCAATAAGCACAACTCTATCACTAAAGTGTGAAGTGGCTAAAGGAAGAAATTTTGTATGTGGAACCTACAAGTGATCAGTATGATATATTTTGGTTCAAGTTCCTAGAGGACATCTACAATTTGTTGTGAAGGATGTAGATAAAAAAAATACCGAGAGCCAAATCTGATCTCATTGTACTTGGACCCAAGATGATCATGCTGAATTACATCAACTTGATACGTACCTAACTTGAGTTGTCGACTTCTAGGTGTAGGCAACTCTAGAGGGGTACATTATTGAGTTTATTGTGGAGGGCCATCAATCCTTCTCTGAGGCTGAGGCCGTATGCAACTCAGGGTTGTGAGGGAGGCTGTTGAAGGAAATCCCATTGTTGATTAAATTTTTAATGGTAGAATATAACTTAATAGTGTTCCAGGTCCCACCCATTGCATCTTAAAGCCTTGGTACTAGGGGAAGGACCTAATGGGAGTAATGCTACCTAGATGTGAGCTATAAAAATATTTGAGAAATGGATGTGGATGAATTTCGGAAAGCTAGAGATCTGAGAGCACAAAGGGGAGCACAGATAGTTGAAGAATGGTAGGAGAAATCTCTAAAGGAGATCTATAGACAACAAAAGGAGCTAAACCAAGTAGGAGTGATGCTAAGCAGTCTAGATGTACGGGAAGGAGAAAGAAGTTGACTAAAGTCATGGAGTGATGGGGATGATACTAGAGTGAAACCTAGTCCAATAGGAGACGCCGTGACAGCTAAAGTGATATTGGTCAAGAGAAGTAATAGATATTTTTCTTTTCAAGTGGAGATGGGGATGCCATATGGATGAGGCCCTACAGGTTTTGAGGAAGGCGCAAATTATGACATGCACTTCACTATGAGAAGATTATTTTTTGAGAATAATTTCTCCCTTGTGAGTAGCGATTAATTGCCCAAAAACTCAGGTAGTATCTCCGCTAACCTTCCCCTAGTAGTTTATCACAACCCTTATCAATTTTTACCTATGCTTGTTAAAGTTATAATGGTCCACAAAATACATAGTACCTAGAAGGCCAATACCTCTGGTGGTAGAAATAGTAATTGTAGTTTGGGTCCCCAAGGATCATCACAATCGGTTTCCAAACTATTCATGCTCATTCTTCTAGTTAAACCATGTATGGATGGTCACTTGGAGGGATCCTTTATTCAATATCCAAAATTCTTAGGAAAGGGAATGAAGATGTCAAACATCATTGGTACCTGTGTGAGGCCATCTAGAGAGATTGCTAAAATCTAGATTCTAGGAAGCTTATTGAATATCAGATCACTCCTTGAGACAAAGAATTGAGATGGTCCATCAAGTGGTCCACATTACAACAAAATTCATTCAAGATTTTAAACTCCCTCAAACTAACCAACAAGGGTTATTGAAACTATGGGAAATTAAGCAGAGGGAAGGAGAAATCACCTGGGAGATAATGAAAAATTTTAAGGATCCTATTAGCAAGCTAAGCCACTGTATCAACCCCAATCATTAGTGAGATTGGGTCATCAAAGCTCTATTGCCACATACTCACACGTCATTGACTCAACAGAAGATTGATACTCTATAAGAAGCCCTAGAAAAGGCAACCAAAATGGAGACAATGGTAGGATGCACAGATGGATATAGAGGAAGAATGGTCTTCCATGACCCCAATTTCTAATATGGAAAATAAGTTAAGGAAAATGCGACCAGTGCAACCTTTGAGAGTGAACATATGGTGTACCAACTACAAAATTGAGGGGCATCACACCAAGAAGTGCCTAAGAATGAGAGGCCCAAGCACTCCCTCAATACCGGCGAGGCCCTCCACATCTTTACCCACTTCCAGAGTTGTGTAGATTGGTACACAAGGGTTATATATAGCATGCACATAGTTCCATGCCTTTCCTTATCAACAAGGTGCAACTACAAACAAATATTGTGAAATCTATAGGACCTATGGGCATCTCCCTTGCCTCTGTCCAATTTTACAGAAGTATTAAAATGTCCCAAAAAATGTTTCTTATAAGGTCTGTGGTTCACCTACTCACCACACTAATTTTTGTAGAGCATTAGATTCCCTAGATAATCTATTGGAGAATTCTACTTACAGGATCAATGAAACTCCTCGAGGACAAAGAGGTGGAGGAACAAGGGAGAACAAGAGGCAGAGGAATGATATGTTGTTTCAAATGTGATCAAGAGGGGCATGTTGTGAGAGACTATTCACTGCCTAAAAGAACTTGCCTCTATCAGTGTAAGGTCAACATGCACGGAACAAAATATTTTCTTGACCTATTTTCCAGATGGAAGGAGTGCAACCACCAACAGGGAGAAAATGTAATTAAGGTCGAACTAAGGGAACTCAAGACAACTCCCCTTTCAAATATTAATATAGTCACCTAGGGATCAAATGGTTGTATGAACCTGAATCCATCTACTTCGAAGTGATGGTTTCTAATTTAATATCGATAACAACACAATTTTCAAATGCCAAGTCTATTCCCAATAAAGTTGGATAAGGGTATTTTTCACCCATAATATCAATGACCTCGAAATATGAATATGTCCTCATGCCATCATATCAAATTTGATATACCCCAATCAGACAATGGAAATAATTCAGTACTAGTTTCCTGTAGAGCATTGGAAAGGTATGTTTTAACACATAACTTAGTAGTGTTTCAAGCAATAGTTGTAGCCTTTTCCTTATTATACAATAGGGAAAATGAAATTGGAATGAATATGAATGATCCAATTACTGAACGTATCTTCTTTCATGTAGGTAAGGAAAAAAGTAAGAAGGCACGGTGCTAAACAAGAGTCCCATGAGCAGATAATGGCTGTCCCCCTAATTCCGAATAGAGTCCAGACCAGGGCGAGTAAATTAAGGCAGATCATTCCAGGATGAGATCAAGGACTGTCAGTTCGGAAGACGAGAAAGAAAAGAAGAAAGGAGTTAGCTGTTTAACAGATCCCTCAGGATCTTTGATCCTGAGGGATCGTTACGTTCAATTATTTTGTTGTTTAGTTAACTCCTCCATTACTTGTATAAGATGGGGCGGCATCAAAGACTTAAGGGATGTCTGGAATATCTTGTATTTTTACTCTCTGTTTTATAAGTTGCACTGTTGGTTATACTCAGACTATCGAGTCTCTTTGAGACTTAGTTTTGTTGTATTATCGTTGATGCTTTAATATAATACATTCGGTGTTAATTTCCTCCTGCATCTGAAGTAAGTTACGGCGGTGCCATTGAGAGCTAAGGGCCCGGCTCCAACGGACACTGGCTGATTGTATCATCACAGTTTGGCTTCGTATGGTTTGTTTACTGTTTTCTATAATTTGATATATGTACATGCTGTTCCGTACTTGGTTATCAGTAGTTTTTCCTTTTGTAAATCTTTGTAACGAGTTTACAGCATATTTCGAGAATTGATCACATAACAAGTTGTTCACTTTTGTTACAGACTTTATAGGTGGAATGTTTCAGCTGCATATGGTTGAAGTAATGAACTATTGGTAATCGTTTCAGATTATGTTTATATATGATTGACGTTTCCTGTTTATGGTCATTTGCTGTTCCATTTGGTTAACTGTCTACTTGTACAAAAGATCGCCTTTAGTTGTATGTAAGTTGGTGCCAAGAATTGAGAGGGTTGAACTCGCGAGATTTAGTTTCTTTACTGTTGTTCCTTTTTATTTCCGTTCCATTTCTGAATTGTTGTTCCATTCTTCTTTCTTGCTGTTCCTTTTTACTTGCATTCCTTGATATTGTGTGGGAGGAGGATCAAGGCTGTCGTGAGACACAGCAGACGCTATTATGCTCCCAGATCCATGATCCATACTCTAGTTTCTTTTCCTTTATCAGTTTCTAAAGGGATGGGTTACTGCTTCCGTACCCTTGATTGACAAAGTTGCCATGTATGAATTCTTGATGCAGAAGTAATTTAGCATAGCTTAGCATCCATTTACTCGTGTATTTCTTAGACCTATACTACGAAGCATTACTCTGACAAATCGCCTCAAATTGAGATACCCTTCGTAATAACAAAAAACGTTCCCGGATTGACTTGTAATGTGAGATAACTAGAGGTGAAAAAGGCCCTTGTTACAGCTCTACATTTTGGTGCGGTTGCCGAGGAAGGGTATAGCCATTTGTTTTTAAAACAGGGTAGTGTGCGAATCTTCCAGGGAGGAATTGGATTTTAAAAACGGAAGGTAAGAACCTACGTACGGAGCATGTAAAAGCCCTGCTCCACCGTCCGCCTTCCCAGCAGAAATTGATTGGATTTAGCAGTTTAATTGGAGTGCATGACTAAGCAGAAAAAGCCTGAGAAAAATCAGAAGCCTCCATCTAAAGCCGAAAAAGCCAAGGGGCCGGTGACCCTTGGGCGAACGACCTTCATAGACGAAATCTATAAGAAAGCCGAATCTCAGCCATCAGTAGGTTATAGGAAAACCAATTCTAAACATCATACTAGTTCCCTTCAGGCCTCAGAATCACCATCTGAAGCCTTTGCTAAGGTGCACAGTCAAACAGAGGAGCAGGACTTTCAAGAAATTGAAAATTTGACTCCTGGACTGCTGCACAAAGGGAATCTTAGTAACCTTTGCGAAGGAGAAGGAGAAACAGGGGAAATCGGGGAACCTAGATCTCCAATTGAGCCAAACCAGCCTTTAAGTAGCCCAGATCAAGGAAGCGCTGCAAGAATTCTTGTTGAAGGAATTCATTCACCTCAGATAGCGGGGACCATCATTATCCCTGATAAAGGGAGTGCTGTCAAAACAATTCCCGTTGAGACTACCCCCACTCAACCGAGGAACACTCTCTTAGAAATTCCTGAAGATTACTGGCATATATTCGATCCCATGGCGCAGAATCAGCCAAATACCTAGACCTCCACATTGCAATACCCTATAGTA
>APFE030877117.1:187945-205263 GCA_000404065.3 Pinus taeda | reverse complement strand
AGAAGATCTACAAGTGGGTATGTGTTTAACCTATTTGGAGGTGCAGTTAGTTGGATGAGTAAGAAACAATCTATAGTGGCACTATCAACTGCAGAGGCAGAATACATGGCAGCCACTCATGCAAGCAAGGAAGTAGTTTGGCTGTAGAGATTGTGTTCAAATATGGGGTTAGTACAGGGAGCTATAAGGATAGACTGTGACAGCCAAAGTGAAATTTTCTTGGCAAATCACCCTGCATATCATTCAAAGACAAGTCATATTGATGTTTAGTATCACTTTGTGAGGGATATGATAGAAGACAAAAAGGTGTTGCTAGTAAAGGTAAACACTTTGAAGAATACTGCAAATGAATTGACAAAATTTGTGAGATCTAAGAAGTTCTCTTGGTGTAGAGAAACAATGGTCATTGCAAGGCTGGATAAATGACTAAGCTCTCTTGTTGCCCCTTGTGGAAAGAAAACAACAAGTGGGAGAATGTTGGGTTGTGTTATATTCTTTCCATGACTAGCCCACGTAGTTAACCGAGGGGTTAGAAGGGGGGAGGAGCCCCCCCTTCATTGCATCGATTACATAGCGAGGGGAGTCACAGGAGGTTTGAGGGGTACAAGAAACCCCACTCTATGGGGTCGGGGCAGTGCCCCTCAAAATTTTGGTTCTGGACCCTATGTTAGGTTGGGCATACCTACCTATGGTTTTTTGCATGATTTTCGCACATAGTTTTTGACGCGATGGTTTTCGATCCATGGTATTGGATGCTTCAGCATGTATAAATATGTATTGTAACATTGAAAGGAACATAATGAAAAATCAAGCTGGTAGTCTTGGTTTTGGGATCCAGGGGAAAATATTTGCGTATGTGTTTTATGTGTTATGCTCTCGCATTGTTTATTTTCTGTGTTTTAGAATTCGTATGCAAATAATTTTTGTACGGGGTTAAAACCTACAATATTTGGCCTTTAGTATCAAATTCGAATTTCCTCTTCAAACTTTTGAAGATTTGAGATCATTTATCAAACACATTTCACGGAGAAGAATCATGGAAGTTTTCATAAGTGTCTCCTATCCAAGATATGAGAAATTTTTGAGAGGATTTGAAGAGATGTTACTTGGTAGATGTCAACACATGGTTGTAACCACATGAGATACTTTAGGATCTAGGAGAGATTTGTGGATCTAAATTTATGTACTATTATCCTACTTTTTATATAAATAGGAGTGTCTTCTCCTCTCAAAAGGTGTGTTAGGTTTGGAAATTATAAATCTATCCTTATTCTTGATGTGTTAAGAATTCTATATATTGGCTATGCTTATGCTTCATGATATGAATATTATTGATGTTACAAATTCAATCCTTTGAGTATGGTTAATATTTCATGATGAAATATGGTGTTTGATCAAATGGCTTCCTAAACTTTCCACCTCTCATGCACTTTAGGATGGCCACTTGATGAATCAAGTGCTTGAGTAAACCAAAAACAAGAAAAATATTTACTTTATGTCTTTCATTTCATAGATTCATTGCTTTCCAATGCATGTTAAACATTCATTTCTTTTCAATTTGTTTGTTTTTAGATTCATAGGTAATCATAAATGATTCTAACTTGACAATGCACACATTAGTAATTTCAATTGATCTTTCACTGCTTTCAAAATAGATTTCCTTTAAATTTTATAGACTAATAATTAAATGCTTTCTTAGTATAGGATTTGTTTCTTTCTAGATTAAATTTACTTTCAAGTCATTAGAACAAATTTACTTTCCAGTTGATAAGATAAATTTATTATCCTATTGATATTATATATTTACTTTCATGTCACTATAACATATTTATTTTCATGTCAATAGAGTAAGTTTACATTCATTTCAATTTGATAGATTAAAAGACTGCTTTCGATGTTTTGAATGTGATACTTTTTAAAAATAAAGTGTGTGCATACTCATCTTACACATTTTTCATGAATAGATTTTATTTCAGCCTTGCAATTTATTTCAATAGATTAGAATTTCCTTTTGAAATTTAAAGTTGACTCCTAGCATATATTGTGCAAGTGTAGTTCACAAGTATACGTACCTGGATTGAAATTTAATGAAAGCAATTTAACTCACAATTAAATTACCCAATAGGTACCATAGTCTTCTACCTAATTCAATCAATAGTTGGATAGAGTTCAAGAAGTTGTCCTTAGATAAATTTGTCAATGATAAATCTCATGTCATGTTTCTAAAAGAACTTGGGAATCTTAAGATGGAGGAAAATGAAAAAGTGAAGGATTTTAATCAAAGGTTTACATGCTTTTTGAATAAATTCCCCAAATGTTCAATTGCATGATACGATCACTAAATATAACTACACAACTACCTTTCCTACTAATATTTTCGTGTTTGTTAAAAGAGATGTAGAGGATACATTGGCTTTGAAAATTGCAGAAGCAATTGTTGTTGAAGATGACTTGTATTATATTGGAGCCATTGATGATCATGATGATTCTAAAGACTCCAAAGATACTGGTAAGAAAACTCAAGCCTTTTCCACTAAAGCCAAAGAGAAATATTTTTTTGACATGGAAAGCTTGGCTAAATCTTTGAAGTTTCTCACAAATGAATTATAAGAACTAAAGAGGAAGTCAAGTGACACAAATATTAGTTGTAAGTATTTCAAGCCACCTTTGTTTAAGAAGAATAACCATAGACAACTAGCTAAATATGCTTAGAGTTCCAATGTTGTGTTTAATGTTTAAATCTTGGGCATGGAAAAAATTTGGACTTTCCATCAAGAGAGGCATTCGAAGAAAACATGTCCCTAGTAGAACCACAACATAACTGCTATGATGAAAAACTTTGTAGACACTTTGTTAGCAGAAGAGAAGTCTAAGCAGACTAAAGAAGAAAATGATCCTTCCATGACATAGGAAAGTTCAAGTGTTGGGCATTCAGTTAATACATTTAGAATCATCTATAAATTTGATAAACAAAGTGATAATGAACCACCAGTGAGTGAAGCTCCTCCTCAACAAAGGAATGGTTGATATAATTTAAGGAGAAAAGGACCTATTTCTGACCAATCTTGCTCAAAGCTCGCAGAAAGTCTTGAAGTGCTCCTCCTCCTAAGAACACTTCTATGAATCTCCCAAAGTTTCAAACAAAGCTACACCACCAAGTAATTCAATTCAACCTATTAGACATGGAAGTATTGATTATAATATGATTGAGGATATGAAAAGAGATCATGCCAACATTTCAATCTTTGAGCTCGTAAATATAACATGGCAACAAGAACTGATCATCCAAGAACTTGCATCACAACCTCTGTCAGGTAACAATTTGTTTTTTTCTCAAGTTATGTCTGGTAAGTCTCGTGGCATTCTTGAGTCTATAGTTAATGTTTCTAATTAAAATACTAACACTCTCTTCGCCCCTTTTCTTTTAACATTTGAAATATTCAATTATAATGTCCCTAATTGTTTCATTGATTATGGTGTATCTGCAAATGTCATCACACTAAATATTGCTACGAAACTTAATGCTAAATGGGAAAAGATCGATGCACATATCATATAGTTTGGAAAATCATTGGTCTAGGAAATCAGTGAACTTAATAGAATTATCATCCATTTTTCATCATACCATAGAGTTCACCAATGCATTAATATTTTTAATGTGGACACCCCTGAAGACTATGGTTTGCTTTTGAGTAGAGATTGGTCCAAAAAACTACAAGGGTATTTATCAATAGACTCAACACATTTATTGCTTCATTATAAGGGAAGAAACAATCAGATTCAAGTGGAAAGTGAACAATACATGAAATACATTGTGACAACACTTGAGGGACATAATGAGCCAGTTGGATTTGCAGATATCATTTTTGGAAATTATTTTCTAGAAGTTGATCACACGTGTTATCAAGCACATCCTTAAAGTGTGCCATATGATACATATTTGGATCTGCTTCCTTGCAATCCAACTGGTGCTAATGAACGTTGTAATATAGATGTGCATACTACTAGTGTGGGAACTAGCTCAGCAACTACTGATATTTTGACCTTATATTTTGATGGATTTATGACTCAAGATGGTTCCAAAGTTGGTTGTATTCTTATTGACCCTCAGAATAAAAGTTTTATTTTATCATTCCACTTGAATTTTGAGTGCAAAAATAACATTGTTGAATAAAAAGCACTTGTTTTGGGGTTAAAAAAATCCATAGACCTCAAGGTGGAAGTACTTAAGGTAATTGGTGATTCTAATATTTTTACCCTTCAGGTACAAAATACCATTCATTGTGTTTCACCTAATTTGAAAAACTACCAACTAGAGGTATGGTGACTCATTTGATTCTTTAAAGCATTTAATATTAGTTATGTTCCTAGAGTTCATAATGTTGTCGTAGATACATTAGCCAATGAAACTACTAGAATGTGACCATCAAATGATGGTTTTTCTATTAAAGTATTTTTTAAGCCATTTGTGCCTAAAAATATCACTAATTTTCATGTATTTAATGATGACCATCAAATAATGCACTTCATGGCCAATGTGGATGTGTTCAAAGATGCATCTATTAAAGAAGATGAGCATGACAAGGCTTTGCAGGAAATAGTCCAAACATATAAAGAGAATCCAATGGAAAAAGGTGTGGTATCTCTTGATAAACTATATGAATTGCAAAACCATTTCAGAAGTGAATGCAAATATTCGGAGCTCAATGTTATCACATGAACAAGTCAATTTGGGAACCAAAGAAAATCCGAAGTATGTGAACCTCGGTACACGTTGTTCTACTCAAGATTGATAAGATTTTATTCACCTTTTTAAATAGTATCAAGACGTATTTTCATGGACATACAATGATCCAAATACTTATGATACACATATCATCCAACGTGTCATTCCTATTAAGGAAGGGGTGAATCCATTTCAACAGAAGTTAAGAAATGTTCATCTGACACTTGAACCCATGATTCGAAAGGAATTAAGAAAGTTGATGGATGCTTGGATTATATTCCAAGTTTTACATTCTAATTTGGTGGCAAGTGATGAGTAACTTCCCATCCCATGCCTTATGTCTAGCATGCCTCCATTCACAGCTACCACTTGGCATTCCTAACATGACGCGATGTGAATATTCCATGGAAAAAGAGAAGGACTTCCTATCCCATGCTCTTGCTAACTCTATGCTCTTCGCAAATCTCCTAAGCTTCCTTTAAATAATGAGCTCATTCAATTTAGAACATGCCTATTTCCCTACCATGCATATACTTAGGACCTTAAGGATTTCTAGGGAGTTTCTGAAACCTCCTTTGAGCCTAATGCTGCTTGGAACACTATTCCATATAGAGATGATATTTCCCCCATCTCCATGTTAGAAATTAAATAATAGAGTAATGGAACACATAAAATATTATGGAAACATAAACACAGAAAAATCATAAAACAAGAGAGACACAGATATACGTGGTTCACCCAATTTGGGCTACATCTAGAGAGAAACAACTAGTCCTTCCTTTAATATTATATAGCAAATTGAAGGGATACAACCAATGTAACTTACTCTTCACTCTCACATAGTCTACTCTCTTTTGTCATATAGAATGATACATAGGCACAATACAATTCCCTCATATAAAATGAGGTTTTCCTTCTAGGGAAAAAAAAACCCTAATTTAACATAACTTCTACCATCAGATCTTTTTCCTAATGAACGACCCATATTGACTATGAAATTACACTATTTTACAAGGAAAATTTTCTCTAAATTTTTCTTTTGGGGGAACTAAAAGGGTGTTGTTGTCCCCTCTTAGACCCCCATGGAAGCAATAGTGGGGGTCAAAGCCCCCTCACAACCCCCTTGTCAAGTATTGGGATCCAAAAATGATTGAAAAAAGACCTATGGATCAAGAAGATAATTAGGCTCCACACCCAACACTCCATACCAACATTAAAACCTCACCATGGACATAATCCTAATCCATTAACACTTATAAACATGCATTTTACTAGGAAATGAAAAATCCATATAACGTCTAACACTATTATGCTTATTAAGAAAAACAACAACATACCACACCCCAACTGGGTGCAATACAACAACATCAAACCCAATGATAAAACATGCAATGCAACATAAAAAATTAATGGATCTAACCAATAAAGAATCTTGGTCATGCCAACAATGAAATTCACACATTATAAAATTAGCTTTGTAACCCAGAGTTGTATCAACAAGCAACCATGAGATCATCCATATCTGCATCTCATTAATACAAATAGGAATAACATCATTCCTACATAGATAGTGCTAATACAACTGTTGTTATAGCCCATAACAACATCATTGCACATTCATAATGCAATAATAATACAAGTTAATACACTTATATGTATAGGTTAATGAACTCCAACTAAGGGTAGGGAATTCCACTCTCCACCCAACCATAGGTTATCTACACTACAATAGTTTTTGCGTCTAACCATCCCCTAGCCATATTTAAGGTATTTAGATTTTGTAAGATGAACTAAGTATTAATAAAGAATATTATTGTAGAAATTCCTATGTTTTGCCTATTTACTTTTGTTATGAATGAATGTGCTTTAAGTTGTGATGAATGTTGGGCTTAGGAAATAATGCTGTACTAATGCGCGATCTTACATGATTTATACTATTATATGAACACAATTATTGTTAACTATTTACATGAATATTATCTTGTTGTATAAGGAAGTTATCGAACACTTAAGCTGATTGGGGTAATTACTGCGTTAAGCACGATCTTTGGTGTGCGTAAAGAGTTGATTAGTCTGTTAAAGGTACACGAAAGATAGTTGTAGACCTTCATGGAGGTCTAGAGTTTGGTTAAAGGAAGTTATATCGATAAGCCATAAGGGCTTATCAATCTGCATGAAGGCAGATTTAGGGCACAAAACAACATCACACTGACCTCTGGGTGCATAAACTTGGTTCTAGCATCCTCCCATACTACTTTGGGTGAGACTTCAGTCTGCGCTCTATGGATTGATGCTGAAAGGGCCAGTAGTGTAGGGATTTTTTTGGAACAACTAACCCTAAACTTGGGTCAAGACCCACTAAGCCAACAAATGGTTCCATTGTCAGGACCAGGATTTTCATAAAGAGATGTGTGATGTTGCATCACTGGAATCCAACAAAGAAATAAATTGAGAATGGTTGGATAGAAAGATCAACGAATTTGTAGCACAAGAAAATAGAAATCCATGCCTGACAAAAGAATAGTGGTTGGACAGATACTTATACACTAAGATACACGAGAGCTTCTTCTGCATCTTCCTAATTGAACTATACGAGTGGATCACTTGATGGTCCAATAGTGTGGACCCTGGAGTTAGTGCGGAGGTTGGAAGCCTCCAAAGATAAGATCGTGTGTGTTGTCAATCACTAGCTTGATCAAGTCATAGGAGGATTTGTGATAGAATTCATGGTCAATACCTCAGTTAGCTACAGTGAAGCAGAGCGACACTTTTTCAAAGGACCGCGAGGTAAGTATTTGAAATCTTTGAATACTTGGATTAAAATGATCTTATGTGAAAAGTAGGTTATACAGCTGCCTTGATGTTTGGATCTACGTGAAGTGGACGATTATTTAGAAATTAGCAGAGAGAAGGTCCTAAATACAACCCATTGATAGAACCTCCTTCGAGTGATGACGAGGGAGCAATACAGGCCTCATAGTGAAGCGTTGAACAGTTGATAAAGCAGGGTTTCTTATGAATACCTCATCTGCCCACGCCACTGCCACCTTCACCTCCACAACATACACCTTCTCCCATACCACCATCACCTCCACCATAGTTCAACATATCGAATACGATGAAGTTGCATGTTTTCAAGGGCTTGGGAAATGAGGACCCGGACTAGTTTTGGTTCGTTGTGAAGGCTGTGTGGACAACGTAGAATATTATAGATGATCATATGAGGAAGTCACAATTGGTTACTTCTTTACAAGATCATGCGTTGATGTGGTACATTAAGTATCACACGGATAACCCATTTTCATTGTAGTGGACACTCAAACTGCTTTGAACATGGAATTTGGTAGACCTAAGTCCGAATCATAATCAATTGTTGCATTCAAGGAAATCGTGATGAGGATTGGTTAAACTCCCTGGGAGATGGATTAGAGACTGAAGTGCAGAATCCGTGAAGCCAATATGTATCTCACATATAGTCAGCACTATGATTGGTTTATAGTTGCACTCCTACCTCACTTGAGGATTTTTTTGTCACAACAAAAGATAGGGACTTGGGCAGAATCATTGGAGATCACAATGAGGTTACATGGGACCCCTATATAGGATGTGATGTTTGGAGTTCAATATATTCACGTGGAGTTGTAGAACCTATGCTTGGAGTTGCAGAGCTTGAAGAAGGAAAAGTGGCTCGACTAGAGGTGCACGAAGAAGTTTGGTACCTAAAATGTAAAAACTAGGGGCATGATAAGGATCATTTCCCTATTTTCATGAATTATATGGTAGGGGGAGGGCCCATTCCTCTAAGGCAGCAAGCCCCAATAGGACTAAGTACAGGGCCTACATTGTGGTGCACTATCTATCATGTAGTAGGAAAACATGTAATAAACAATTTCCACTTGCTGCAAAAATTTGTGCAGGCACCCCAACAACTATTTTGCAGTTTCTGTAAATTGGTGGGCCACAATGAACGTAACTGACGTAGCTATGAGTTAATGATGGAGAGAACACCTATGTATTGAATGCAGGTAGAAACTTAGCCTCTAGAGTAAGGCACTAGGGGAGTGCATGGAGGATATCAGGGGCATGGACGAGGCCGAGGAGGAGGAGGACCTAGTAGAGGTCAAGGACAAGTTATTATCTACAATTGCGGAGTGCAAGGACACTATGCGCAGGAATGTATGAGCCAGAATCACCCATCTTGCCGATATTGTACTTACTTTTACCATGCGATAGAATAATGCCCTATACTGATAGCTAATATGCAAGAGAAGAAGGCACATCCTTAGCAGCCCACCCAGAATTTAAGGATGATGATGGTCGAGCCTTGTGAAGAGGATCCCAATGTGAATATTGTGCTGCAAAGTAGAATGATGACTGGTGATGATAAAGGAAAGCAACCTGAAGAAAGTGAGTGAGTTCACAAGACTCTAGAAAAAAATTTGGGTTTGACCTGGAGTGTGTGAAGGAAATGTTCATGGAAGCAATGAAAAGCTTCACTAAGGCCTCTACCTCAAGAAGCTAGGACAAGCTCTTTGAAGACGTTGACCCCTCCATGCTTACCACTTTCTTGGAGACTTGTATGAAGTTTCTACACGACAAAAAGGTGTGGAAGGGGCTACAAGAACTGATAAATAAGGATGCTGGTAAGGAAGGTGCTCCTGAAGGACACCACACAGTAAACAATATAGGCAATGCAAGGTGAGAACTAGGCACGAGATGAGGCTTACTACCCAAATAGGAGAGTATGAAATGGATCAGGTTATTCTGGAGCTGGGGTCGGATGTGAATTTTTTTCCTAAATAGACATGGGAAAGAAAGGGAAAAATTGTGTTGCAATGGTCCCCAATTCAATTGAGGAGGGAAAATCAATAGAATATTATCCCTATGGGGATATTACATGGAGTGACCATAGATATAGAAGGAGTGAGCGCATTGGCTAATTTTAAATTAATAAAGATTGTTGATGACAACAATACATACCCTGCATTCGTGGGAATTGATTGGGCCATTGATATGAACAGGGTAATCAATTTAAAGAAATAGACAATGTCATTTGAAAGGAAATCTCTTCCCACAGTAGTCCCATTGGACCCTATAAAAGGACCGCACTACACTGAACTAGTCCGATATTATGAGGAAAGCAATGATGATTTAGAACAGATCTATAAGATAACAATGCAAGATCAAGACTATGTTAATTTGACAGCCGATGGACGAATTGCATGGGACCATGAAAGCTCCTATACATTAGATTCAGATGAAGAATTAGAGCACTAGCAAAATAGGTTGTATGAAGTATCTATACTGTGCTGTAATATGATTACTAAATAGTTTTGATGTGTACCATCCGAGGTAAGAAGTATGAATTATTATGGTGGTCTAACTAATGTAGATAAATTTATGGATGCCTTTGAATAGGAAGTACCGGAGACACATCGCTTCCAAGCGCTAGATTTGGTGCTGCGTGCTACGCTTGCACAGTGGTGGGGTACACATAAAGACAATTTTAACGAATGGCATGAGTACAAAAGAATGATGAGATTGTAGTTTGGTCACCCGAAAGTTCGGCTAACTGAAAAATATGATGGGAGAAATGATCTGTGCACAATCATTTAGCAAAATGGACTAAGGTTTATGGAACGGAACCGCAGCCGGAGTGGGTGCATATTTTATGTCACACTTTGGACATCGTTCCTATGAATTGGTACCTCGAAACAAAGCTCCTCCATGGTACCACAGAGTAGGACATCTTACGAGAAGGACTTTTTATGACCTTTAGCTTTGAGGATGGGTTCGAAAGCACCGACGAAGCACTGCAAGAGGTTAAGGCAACAATATTCAGAATACCACAGGATCCTTTAGATGTGATTCACCTAGATTGGAGCACCTAGCTGCGCCATGCACTAGAGTGCTACAATGTGACTATTGAAGAAGATGATGAGGATCCAAGGAATATTAACATCCCAGAGGTAGAGGGCCACCGTGAAGTTGAGGGAACACAAATATAGAATCCAAACATCATCACACCTATTGGGGGCGGGATCCCCCAATAGTAGTTTTGGGGCTAAAAGCCTAGGTTTAAGTCAATTTTTGTAACATTATTGTAAAGACTCCGCAATTTGTGGTCGTGGAGTGCGAAGGTGTTATGTGTCATAAAGGGTAGTTCGCCCTTAGTTTTCTAAAGTAAATTCGGCTATAAGAGATCTACCCATGGTCTGCAAGAATGATGGATGATGTAATAGAATCATAGCTTTAGAGCAAGAAGTCTAAGACTTGGGTTGTAGTATAGGTAGAGGGTCCGCAGTTGAGTATGCCGAGGCCTAGGGTAGAAGTCCATAGCTGAGTGCGTGGACCCCTGCAACGGTGTGCACAGGGTGGACAGAGTCTGTAACACTAGAAGATATTAATAAAGGGAGTTATTCTACAATTTTTTTGTATTTATTCTATTAATGGGTTTGGATATTTTGTGTATGAATTTTCTTATTTATGCTTATATGGTGCACGAATGAATGCAATTACATTGAATAAATGAACACATATACGAATATCTATTTACGCGGGGACAACTATAATTTTTTGATAAGATAAGCAAGGCACTTAGATTACTTGGGGAATTTGTATGACACGCTGCCATAGCAGCGCAAAAGTACCTGAGCCCTAGGTTAGGGCTATGTGAAGGTTGATCATATACATTCGTGAAGGTATTGAAAGCTGGAATAGAGGGTTTGTCTTAGAATCCCTAGAATGGGATCACTTGCGCGAAGGTAGGGATAGATGAAATCAAACGACATCACAACTATCTCAGCGTGCAGAAACTTGGTTCCATCATCCCCCCATAATAATTCGGGTGAGACTTCGGTCCCCGCTCCACGGGCTGAAGCCAAAACTTCCAATAGTGTAGGGATTTGTTTGGTTAATTAATGATGAACCTAGGTCAGTTCCCCTCAAGCCAACAACACCATTCAAGACTAGACAAGTGAACATTGGCACAGAAGTGGAGCTGAAATTTGTGAACATTGGAGATTATTGGGATGATGCCATGGTAGATAAGGTGTTACACAACATTTTGTCACTATCCCTATACTCCCCATTCCTTCATATTGGAGAACCTATACAGTGAACCCTACATTCTTTCCCTTCATGAAGAAACTCCCATTGTGTCCCTCTTCATGAGCAGAATAATTCCCTTTTGCATCATTTCCTAAAAATCTTCTGTTTTTCCCAGTTTACAAGACTGGCGTTGATGACCCCTGTTCTCCTCACATTGATGTGCAGGGATTAGAACTGTCCTTAGTGCTGAACAGAGAAAGTGAGCCTTTTTCCAGTCATGACGATCCTCTTTTGGAAAGTTTTTTAAATAAGGATTTGAAGCTTCCAGCTCTAGAAGCTTCATAACGGAATTCCGGTAAATGGTTGAGTTGAATGGAGTCGAGGATTTCAATTTGGGCTCCTTTCCCCTATTAGGATGGAAATACCTTAAGAGATAAGACATTCTCCCATGAGAAGAGGAACCATCTCCCATTGATTCATGCTATATAAACCTCAATTGTTCCCAAGCACAATCTAGTGTTAGTATTAATGTTTGTGTGCTAGTGCTAATTAAGTTTGGAATAAACAACAAGTTATTCATAGTTGTAGCTCTCTAGTTGTGTGTGAGGGAGAAGTGTGAATTTGGTTTAGTGTGAAGAATAAAGGGAAGATCCTTAAAACTATCACTATTAAGGCCATCATGGAATGCTAACGAAAGTGTGTAGGAACCTAGTTTTGTTGGAGGAGAACAACAACGTCAAGACAATGGTTGTAATCTCTTCTTGATTTAATATATAAGCAACTATCAATTGATTTCCTAAATAATGTGTCATCTCACATGTTTATGGCTTAATGCTTCTTAACTTGTTAAGTAGGTTGAATTACAATTTGTCAATTATCACGGTTGTCGTTTGCTATTGTTTACTTGTTTCTGGTGTTCGAAGAAGGAAATAGGAGATAGCTAAAGTGAGCAATCAAGGTCATCACCAAATGGGATAAGTGGAATAAGAGTTAGGCCCTCTTAATTGTTTATAACCTAATGAAAACTTCCATAGAATGTCTTGTTTGTGGCTAGACTTGTTGTTGGGCTAGAGGAATTGTTTGTGTCCGCACTTTGAACTTTACCTCACCACAAATTGGCGACCATACTGGGGAAACAATCCTTTTGTTTTCTTGTTTGTAATTTCATGCTTTTGTGTGAGATTTTCTAGTATCACCATTTCCCTTTAGTTCTGTCCGCTTTTCCTTGTTTACTGCTCTGGGTCTTAAATTTACAGTAGCAAGTTTGGTCTCAGCCTTTGATTTTTTTATTTTTTTTTTCTTTGAATCCTCAGTTAGCGCACTTATTTCACTGATAGTTGTGTCGATCATCACAATATACTCAGAAACAGTAGCACCGACCCCCTTCTAGCACTTGTTGTTAGTTAGGTAGTCACGTCGATGCCTGTAGGTGACGATTAGGGTTCACCCCAGATCTTGACCAATGTGTCTTGCTTTCTTGATTTTTGCCTTGTAGCTTGTTTAGGTTGTGTTCTTCCTGACTAGAAAGCTTCATTTAGCTTGGCTTGTGTGGTTGCTTGGTTTAGCCCACCATCTAATGTGTTAAGTCTAGCCCTGTGTGAAGCTCTTTTTCATTTTTCTTTGAATCCCTCAATCAGTGCTAGTTGTCAGTTCTAGTCGCACCGATCAGGCCATCAGTGCTAGTTCTAGTACTGGTCAGTTGTGTTGGTCATGCTTATTAGTGCTGGTTGTCAATTAGGCACTCTCCAGTCTCTAAGTTAAGAAAAAATCAAAATTTCTCCCATTCCAATGCCAGTGTGTCTTGACCCTCAGACTCTCTTCTTCCTCCCAGAAGTGAATAGGATGCTTTGTTTGCTTCATTTTCAATTGAATGTGTGAAAGAGTCTCATTTGTTCTCTTATTTCGAGTGTCTCTTTTCTAATTTCATGCATAGATTACATTGCATGGTTTGTTGATTGAAGCATTTGTGTGTATGGCCTATTTGATTCAGGGAAGTAGTTGCTTTTAGTTTCATTTATCATGCTTTGGGTTTTACCGATGCTTGTTTATTTGGAATTGTGAAAATTGTCATTGAAGTGCTTTATGTGAAAGATTCATTTTGCATTTTATGAAAAGAAGAACATCATTCTAGTTTACTTAAGCGATAATATTGTATTAGTAGTGTCATTGAGAAGCTAGAATTGCATCAACATAAGCATTGGAAATGAAATGAAAATTGTTTTGTTGTTAAGGGAAGATTAAGTGCATTTAGGAGATTTATTAGAGAAAGATTTCATTCCTTGATTGTTGCATTGATTTTGTGTTCCCTATATCTCAATTAGTGTTAACTTTCATCAAACAAATATCTCTTTTCTCATATAGCTACATGTAGGAGTTTTGTCAGATGATAATGTTAGGGCATTGTTATTGAAACCTAATTCAAGGTCACTCGTTAAAATTTATTGAATTAACCTAAGGAAGCGTTGAAACTTAATGCTCACATTTAGTGGTCTAGGCTAGAGACATGTTACGGCATCTTTAAACCTAGTAGCTGTCATTTGATTTGGCACTAAACAGTGCTAGTATGGACTTGTTCTCCCTGTGCCATCGAGTATATCAAGGGAGACCCCACTAGGCTGTAATCCTTTATCCATAGGAAGCTGAGTCTGCTGCATTGTAAATGTGATACACTGAACACAACACTCAGGCCTGCCCGTACTTCTCGATTCAGTGAGAGGTATTCTGCAGTTCACGGTTACCTGGTAATCCTTTTGCCTAGAATACCCTGAGTAGTGATTTTTATCTTTACTGGCTCGTTAAATTTAAAATATCATCGAGCACTTGTCCTTTCAATTTCCTTAACTTCGAAAATGACTAGAGTCAACTTTTGCCCTTTCTTAACTCTTAAAACATGAAAAGGCAAAGTTTTGTTTCAATGTTCTAAAATTAACTTCCCACAAAATATTCCTGGTTAAATTTATATTCCTTAGTAATTCTTTAGGGTTGATTCCAATAGAAACATTTACAGAATCTACCAGTCAAGGATTTCCCTTAGATGGGAATCCTAGTCCTTTTCCTTCTTTTGGAACCACCAGTGCTCCTTATATGACAACGTTGTCCCAACCTAGGTAACCATTGGTCTACATGTCTAGTTGTTTTCAACCTAGATGGTCCCAAGTGTCCTGACTCTTGTCCAAACATCCCATTCATTCGAATCACATCACGATGATTCTAAGGTTGACTTCTCCCCTTTTTCCCCTGTTTCTTCCTATTCCTCATCTACTTCGCCTATTGAAAGTTTGAAATCCAGTAACCAGGAGGCTAAGAAGAAGAAGAAGAAGAATTTAGATAAGTGAGAGGCCAACCGTGCGACTATTCCTCCAAATGCACCTCATGTAGAAAAACCTTTCGATACTCCATGGAAGGTCAAATTCCCTTGCAAGTTGTGTAAGGGTGACCATCTCCTCCAAGACTAACTTGGAATTTCGTAAGTCTTATAGGTATGGTCTCAAAATATGGATCGACCATCCCTATCAACCTATGGAGATCATGTCGATGCTACACCTTTAGTTAATGATGGTAAGAATAATGGAAAGATTAGATTGCCCTGTAGGTTATGTGAGGGAGAGCATATTCTTCACCTTTGTCCTCTTATGGATAAATCTTCCAAAGTTTTGGAAAACCTTGTAGCTCCTCAACCACAACTTCCTGTTGGTTATTGGAGGCTTTCTTCTGACTCTTTCCTAGTTGGTAAAGAGATTGATTTGGATCCATCTCTTTCCCATCCTACTCTCCTTGAGTGTGACTCTCTTATGTTTGTTCTCGACTAGCCATTGGTTGAAAGGAGTGCGACTTGGCTCTGCCTTCATTTGTTCACTCTGTTCCCAAAGAGAGCAGTGATCATACTACTCATGTTCTTCTGGTCTCCTCAAATTCTCATGAATCGAAGAGTGACCCTCCCATCCCAGTTGTTCAGGAGAGTCCTTCTCCTATTCCTGCGGAGCATGGGAAAAATCATATGATACCCCCACCAAGCAGTCATGTCATCTCTTTCGATTGGAGTCCATTGACTACTTTTCGTGTTCCATCTTATGTTCCTTTCCAGATTACAATACAAGCCTATAATGTGGTAGTACATGGCACTATATTAGATGAAGGCACATCTATTAGCATCATTTCTTCGGCTACTTGGAAAGCTTTGGGCTCCCCACAGCTTGTGCCTGTCACTCAAAATCTATTGGCTTTCAACAGAGCAACTAGTCAACCCTTAGGGGTCCTTCTAAAGTTCCCTATTACTTTGGGAGGAAAGACCGTCTATATAGATGTGATGGTAGTCCAAGTTCCCTTCGATTTCAATATTCTCCTTGCATGTGACTATGTTTATGTCATGGGAGCTCTTATTTCTTCACTTTTCCATGTGGTTTTTATTTTTTGCATGAAGGGAGAATTGTGACTATTGATCAACTATCGTTCATTGGCCACTAGGCACCTCCTTTGCAACCATTGTCCCCTATCAGCTCTTGTTTGCAAGTAGTACCCTCTCTACCATAGGTCAATTATGTGGCTATCTGTTCCATCTCCACATCTATTGATGATCACACAAATGGTATAGTACATTATGTACTGGGGGCATTGGAACCTGATCTATATTTGGTACCAAATGACATGTATTCCTCCTAGAGCGTGGTTCTTCTGTCTAGTGAATACCTATTGGGATCCATGTTCTCGCATGGTTCATGAATAGTAGCATGTAAGGATAGTTCCTGGTCTTGAGTCAACCTTATTAAAAAATGAAACAAAGAGTCATGAGGATGGTTCCTGGACTTGTGTCAACCTCATTAAAAATTGAAACAAAGGGGCGAGCATAGTTCCTTGTCTTGTGTCAAGATCATTAAAAAATGAATCAAGGTATCTGAGCATAGTTATTTTATTGTGTCAACCTCACTAAAAAATCAAGCAACTCCCTTTTCCAAATCAAGTCTTTCATTAAGATCTCGTAAAATAGCAGTCGAGTCTTTCCAAGACCTTGAAAGTGAACCTTCATTCCATCCACCTAGTTGATTGAAATGAAGCTGGGGGGCATTTACCTTGATTGAGTTATTATGTTGGGGTCATGCAAACTTATAGCAAGCATAGTTTTTCATTTCAAGCTTGTGTAAACATGAAACTAAATCCAAGCGGAGTTCTCCATTGTTCAAGCTTGTGTAAAAATGAACCCATGCCCAATTTACATCTCGTGATTGCTGTTTTTATCAGCTAATTTATGTTAGATGAGCCTTGGTTGATTCATTCCATCACCACCATCTCTTTGGCTGATCATATGCTTTCACTTGGTTATTTTTCCTTTCTCTAGGGACCACGACGATGAGTGGTTTTATTAGCTAGTCTCTTGACCATTACATGTTTTGAGCAGTTCCACCATTTCCAGAACCAGTTGCTACCCTTTATACCACTCGCTCCTCCAGGATGAGTCACCTTTAAGCTCTTTTCTGACTTGTAAAATATGAAAAGTTTCCGATTATTTTTCCCTTTTGACTCGTAAAAGAGAATAAAATGGGGGGGG
>APFE030877117.1:158819-187789 GCA_000404065.3 Pinus taeda | reverse complement strand
TCTTTTCCGACCCTTTAAACACGAAAATATTATCAAGCTCTTGTCATTTTGAACTCATTAACAGATGCGAAACGTCATGCGCCTAGTATATGTTTACCCCTTTTTTGAGCTGGGATGCACTATTTATGCAAAAGGTATTCCTTGACTGAAATGGTCAAGCAATTCTCTCAAGTATTGTTTTCTACCTTTTAGAGATCGAGAGGCACAAATATATGAAAAGGGACCATGTGGAGTTTTCTTTTCCATGTATTTTTCAAAGTTTCTAAACATCAAAAGGATACCAAGTTGCACCTTTTTCAGACTCGTTAAAATATTAAATGACATCAGATTCATCACCATGATGAACATGAGCTTCTCCTTCCTAGGGCTTGTTAAAATTACTAGGTCAGATTCGTTTGAAGGATGAACTTATACTACAAGCATAGGCTATCCCCTTCAAGCTTGCGATTAAAAAATAATTGGGGTACCTACCAGGAATGGTGGGGTGAAATTTGGAAATTCGATTAGTTGTGTTAGCAACTCACTCTTGAACATGACACTTTCTGCTTTGTGGTGGATTGGGATATCCTCCTTTTTATCGTTGACCTTCTTGGGTTGGGACATTTATTTCTGATTTCCATTTGATCTCTACCATGTCATCGTGATCACCGATCTTATGGATCCAAAAGCTGCCAAAACTTCTAGTCGTGTCACCAATATGTTCAAGAGTCATCCTTCTGTAGTTACACTTACCCCTGACTCTCTGTATCATCGAAAATAAGTTTTCATCCCTTTGTCTCATGTCAATGATGTGGGATACATTATGTCCCTCCTTCGACATGGTCACTTCCTGTTGACTTCAACTCATTATCCAAGAAGTTGTTTGAGAGACTCCCTTCCAGTACCTTAGATCTTGCATGCCCTAATAGAAAGTTCTTCGTACTCGACGACAAGTTTGCATCATTGGATTTTGATTGAGTGATTTCATGGGTGTTCGACTACAGTTTCTTTATCCACATTCCGTGAATTGTGCTAATATTACCTTGAGGACCATTGTCATTATTGGTGGTTTCTCTCACACTTGTTAACAATTCACATCATTGGCTGGTAATCAAGCGATTTTCTAGCATGTTCGACGTCAACACATCTATTCACATGTTAGGAATTGTACTTTGATCAGGTCATATTGGAGCGCAAGACCCTGGGCTCAGATTACAAAATTCCAGGTTGTAAGGTGTTGTGACATGATTATGTTGATATACATGTCTCTTCATATGGATGGTTGCGACCATACCTTGGTTTCATTATGATCCTCTTTATTGGATGGTTGTGCCCATGCCTAGATCCATTTACATGATAATTCTCTAGATGGTTGTGTCCATACCATGATTCATGTATCATTTGATAGAGTTTTCAGTTATGTATATGTATCTAACTTGCTTGCAGGTTTTCCGACAACAGACTCTGGTTCCCTGCACAGATTCATAAAGCATTTCATCCCTCACTCTAGTTTGACCTTCACGCTTTAGTGGGCATTTATTACACAACATTTTGTCACTATCCCTGTACTCCCCATTCCTTGATCTTGGAGGACCTCTACAATGAACCCTACATGCTTTCCCTTCATGAAGAAACTCCCATTGTGTCCCTCTTCAAGAGCAAAACAATTCCCTTTTGCATCATTTCCCAAAAATCCTTTGTTTTTTCCAATTTACAAGACCGACTCTAACGACCCTTGTTCTCCTTGCACTGATATGCAATGATTATAACTATCCCTAGTGCTGAGAAAAGTGACTAAGCCTTGTTCCATTCATGTCGATCCTCTTTTGGAAAGTTTTTTAAATAAGGAGCCGAAGTTTCCAGCTCTAGAAGCTTCGTAACAGAAGTCTGGTAAATGGTTGAGACAGATGGAGTCGAGGATGTCAGTTTAGGCTCATTTTCCCTATTATGATGGAAGCACCTCAAGATATAATACCTTCTCCCATGAGAAGAGGAACTATCTCCCATCCATTCATGCTATTGCTACAGGGATTAATGCACGGTGTATGGAGAACGAAGGAACCCTTATGAGTCTTCCTGGGACCCTTGGCAGACTATAAGATTATCTGTAGCTATCACAAAGATACATGCATGTCCATATTCAATAACTAACTATCAAAGAAATATGGATTCATTACCTCAAGTCTCCGTGTAGAGTTGGTGGAAGCGCAATGCAGCTAGGTGGAAGTCCCTTGAGCTGGCTCTAGATCAAGTCCTACACATAGAAGAGACAAGCATAATCACAACATAAAACCTTGATAATCAATGCATGAATATACAAAAGACATCTAGTTGCACATAACTAAGATACTCATGCTAAAAGACATTGAATAAACATATAAATGAATTATAGTACCAATACCATGGAGTAGACAGTACAACTACAGTTTTATATTAATGTCGAAAGAGTGATTACAACCATCAGTTGCATAAGCCTTCCCTTACCTGTCCAACTCCTCTCTCTCTCCTTTCTTACCAACTTCTTATGCTTAAGTTTGAGACTTTTCTCGACAATCAAGTAAGCTATGCTTTCAAATGATCTGACCTCTTTCACAATAGCCCTAGCTCTGCTTATGTAGCATGCGAGGTTTAGGGTTGCCAAGTTTCTCCATGAGTTTCCTTAGGTAAAAGCAATGATGTTGCCATTATTTTGAGCTCTTTCCCATTTGCCTACTTCATTAGGATTAGAAATCCCCCAAATGGGTCGAACTTTGATGTTTCCTTGCTTTTCTGAGTTGATTTAGGAGATAAGATAGGGATATTTCTTAGTCAATCTGCTCCTTTGACCCTTATATCCTCATTAGGGTTCACTAACCCTGTCCCCGAGGTAACAAGTAGAGTTACTTAGCTCACTAACACTTTGTTGGGCTTGTAGAGAAGATTTATAAATCAGGTTGTCAGTGTATAGGCAACGTTAGTTTGGAAACAAGGCTTGTGAACTTGGTCATTTCTTTAGTCATCATGTCTTTCCCCTCTGAGCTAATGAGGAGGTCATTTTACTGTATAATAGATGCCCCCTAAAGTGTGAGGTCAGAGGCTATGAAGGTGGCCAAAAGACTTTACTTGACTATTCTATTCATTCTTCACAGAAAGAGAGAGAGGATCAGAGCTTCGGTCAGTAAGGGAAACTTGATACAACACATATATTAAACAACCGAAATCATGTCTTGAGTCAGGCATTCCATGCTCAGTAGCTATGCCAGAGTGATTTTCTCAATGAAGAGATATGACAAGTCTGGCCGCCGATAAGCACAATGCGGATCCAATGTCATAATAAGATCATTTTGATGATATATTTCCAAAAAACAATATACACAACTTGGGAGAGGAAACAAGGCTAAGTGATGCAAGCCTCTACCCAAGGTCTCGATTTCCGCTTCACCAAACATCATAGATCGATACATGTGAATATATGTGCTGATGTCGAACATGCATGAAATCTTCTGATTACCAGTCAATAATGGAGACCATTAACAGACGTGAGGAAGGCCACCAATAATGGTGATGGTCTCCAAGATGCATAGTACAATCTAGCAAGTGTGAAAAATGTTTTTGTTCTCGAACACCCATAGAATCGTTTAACCAAGAGTCAATAATGGGAACCCCTGATCAAACACAAGGTGACCTGCCACTAATGTCTGCAAGTACCAAGGCACTGAAGTGCTTCTCGGTTGTCTTCCTAGATAGAGTGTTGAAGTCGATAGGAAGAGACCTGTCGAAAGGTAGGAAACAATGTGTCCTACATTAATTGACATGAAACAAGACAAGAATGATTTGTTTTTTGAGGAATATTTGAGCATTGGGTCAAAATGACAGAGGGCTTGATGAAAGAATATGCTTGATGGGTTGATGGAGGAAACATAAGAAGAAAAGCTTTTCCCTTGAACAATAGAAGGCACGACAATGATTTTAACCATGTAGCACTAGACTCATGAACACCAAAGAGTGTTAGGATACATAGATGAAAGAACATCGAGGTATTTAGGCTAAACTCATGTGATGGTAAGATTCATATTCAGAGGCCATCACAAGGAAGGTTTATCTGAGGGAGTGCCATGTTCAAGGGAACGACTGTTTCCATACCACACTTTCAAATACTGAACATAGTTGTCTTGTCCACTTTCCCAATTTGATTAGTTTAGCGAGTCCAGATAGGTAAACGCATCGATATTTTCATATTTTAAGAGTCTGAAAAGGACCGAAAAAAGAGTGACTCTATGCCCTATCTGATTAGTTTAATGAGTCCAGACAGACAAACTCGTCGATCTTTTCATGTTTTAAGAGTCTGAAAAGGATCATAAAAAGAGTGACTCTACACCTTGTCTATGTAATTTAATGAGTCCAGACGAGACAACTTGGTGGTCTTTTCATATTTAGAGAGTCTGAAAAGATCGTAAAGAAAGAATCCGAGGTGGTCCCTTTGTCATAGTGTTTAACCAAGTGTAACAAAATTTTAATAGTATACCAGGATCAGTTACTTTTCCATGAGTTAATATAGTGAGTCTAGATAAAGAGAAACTTATGCTCAATAGATGTTGACCTCATTTTGTTACGAGTAAGAGGAGATAGACTAAACTTGATATTCATTGTGAATTTTTTATGAGTCACATGATGACAAACTCAATACCTTCATCAAATTTTAATGAGTCAAATGAAGAAAACTCAAGGTATCTTTTTTAGTTTAGTGAGAAAGGAAAAAGAGGTAAAAGAACCACTCATTCCTTCTTCGTAGATTTAACGAGCTCGAAGAAGGGAAAAACTTGGGGATTTTTTGGCTTAACGAGCAAGAAAAGTACCTAAAAGAATGACCAGAGCTTCTTCATAAGTGTTTAATGAGTCTGAAGAAGGAACTCTCAAATGATCTTTTTCAATTTAATGAGCTAGAAAAAGAGAAAAAAAGAGTTGCTTGGACCATCGTTGGATGTGTTTAACGAGCCCAAAGATGAAAAACTTGGGGATTTTTCAATTTAAGAGTGAGAAAATATCTTGTAAAAGAAAGTGCTCATTGAGAATTGCATGCAGTGATTGCTGCCATTCATTCCTGAAAGTACTTTCATTAAAAAAGTAGAAAAAGTAGAAAAAAGCAGCAATTCTTGTCAATATGGGGTCATGCATGATAAAAATCATGGGGAATGGACTACTTCCTATTTAATGATTTTAATAAATCATGTCTCTAAAAATAAATATAATAAAGTTCTTGAGCTTTCACATTCACCATTTTCACTATTTGAGAACTATGAGAGTGTTTTGGAGTCAAAGAGGAGCAGATTTTCCGCAGACGATTGTGGGAGATCCGAGTGACCATTCGACGTGCCGTCAGTCCCATGTAGATGCCAAAACCTTAATATTTGCTTTACTTAACCTTTCTTATTATATTTTGGGGTGGATTTTTGCAGATATGGGGAGACCTAAATCAGTATTTGCGCACTAACTCCCTCTAACAGGCCTGCAGGGAGCGCTAAATTCCCTTTACGACCTACTGGAGGGTGTTAATCCTCCCTATGTACCACTGTGGGGAGCGTTAAAGCCTTAGAGCACATATTAAAACCCCATGCAATGTTCCTGAAGCTTTGTTGCCCCATTTTGACCGATTTTTAGGTTGGTTTGCATAGTGTTTCGGGCCATTATGACTAGCCTATGGAGAGAATATGCCCATGGAAACTAGGAATTGTTGATGCAAAATGATCCAATATGCATACTTACATTGCGCCGTTGTGGTTTGCTGAAATATGAAAAGTTGGACTTGATGAAAGGGTAGGAGGACTTGTTGGGATTAAAATGAGTAGGTGTTTAGGATTGTAGATCATGAATTAGCCATTGACCATGATGATATTTACTTTTTAACTCATTTGTCATGCCTAGGAGCGCAAGAAAACCTGACCGGGGGTGGACCTAATCCTCAATCCACCCTAGAGCTGGTTCAATCTTACTGTATCCCTCATAGTGGACTTGTCAGCAATATAGTCCCCATAGAGAGGATTAGGTCCAGATCTATGAGGGCCATTTTATGGTTGATTGTGCATCTGGTGGGGTCAAAGAGTCCCCATGTTGCAACAAAGGCCCAACTATTGCTTGCAGTTCACTGTGTCTAGCCTCAGATGTTCAATTGGTGTGAAGTAGTGCCTCACCAGTTGAAGAGAGAATTGACTGCATGCATGACTCAAACTCAATAGAGGTTTGGGTATGGCACTCTCATTATCTCATTCATACTTGAGAGGGTACCTGCTATGTGCCTGAGGATGAGCTTAGGTCCCTTTGATCCGAGGGAGCCAAGATAGGGGTGATGAGCATCACTTGATCCTCACAGAAGAGGAGGACCTATTCGAAAATTCTTCGAGGAAGAGTTCTTCGAGTGGCTTCGTGGCCAGATTGTAATGATTGATGACTATTCCTATGAGGGCATGGACTTCACCCTTGACCCTAACTTAATGCTGCCTCCTGGGACCAACTAGGGTCCTCAAGGTAAGAATGATTTTTTAGAGTACTTTAAAATATTTTGAGCTTTTGAATATTTATGTTATTTTTTTTTTTGATTTTATGGGTGAACAAGTATTGACATGAAGCTTTTTGCTAGACACAGATGTGGCGCCATTATGACCTGCAGGCGAACCTCGCCACAGGAGGTGGGGAGGCCAACTACCTGCTCAGGGGGGTGATGCCAACAGTCTTTGCAAGGTTCTGAGGAACTTGGAGGGCTTGAGCATGGGTGTGCACCCCCTTCCTATAAGGGAGATCCTCGTTTATATGCAGCATAACACAGTCGATGTGCTTGAGCAGTTTCTAGTTCCTCTTCGAAGGATAGCTAGAGAAATGTTATCATTTCAGGAGCAGTAGGCTCTATTTAGCAAGCACTTTGGCATATCTAGCGGGTGTTTATAGCTAGGCTTAGTAGCCATTTTGTACTTAAATAACCCAAGTTTTGGAATATTTTGATGTAAAAGACTTGATTCGATCTATATATATCTACAAATATTTGGGTATTTTATGATGTAAATGTTTTTTAAGTGTTTTCTGTAAATTTTTAACTCTGTAAATTTTTTCTTTTCATACATGTATTTATAGTGAATGAGATAGATGCCAATCTAAAACATAGTTTGCCAATGAATCAACAGCTGTATTAAATTCTCTAGGAATGTGCTCATATGCGATAACTTCAAATTGACGTTCCAAGAGTCATACCTTTAAATAATGACGTAACAAGGTGCCATTACGAATGTGATAATGATTTGTCAATTGCATGACAATAAGCTGAGAGTCTAACCTGACCACCAGATTGGAGATGTCTCTTGATGACGCTTCAGTGAGAAGTAAAATTAAAAACATGTACTCAACAATATTTTTGGTGGCAATGCCAAGAAAGACTCCCCCAGAATAAAACAGTTCCAACTTAGGTGTGTAAATGACCCAAGCAACTGATGCAATGTGTTGTGTGTGATGACTGGAACCATCCACGTATCCTACGTATGCTGAAGGCATCTGCATTACGAGAAATATGTATGAGACAAATACTTCAATAAATACCAAAACAATCCAATCACATCAAAAAATAAGCAAAACTTATACATACATAAAATTACAAAGCACGTGCCTAGTGCAATACTAGGCATAATACTTTTTTAGATAGACCCCATTTTAGGGCTCAGTGAGCGGGATTCCTTCCCAGTCCTGAAGTTCATATGCCCCTTTTGAGAGGGATTTTTTGATGACATATGGACCAATCCATAAGGGTTGAAGCTTTCCTACCCCCAAGAGGTCATGTTTTTTTATCGCAGAGCAAAACAAGATCTCCCTCTTGGTAAGAATGAGGCTTGACCTTTTTGTCGTGCTGGGCTTTTACCCAGCACTTATGGGCCTTAAGTGCTAATTCATCATCTCGACGGGTTTCATCCAATTGATTTAGATATAGTATGCGCTCTTCTTCGACAGTAGTGTCAGGAAAGAGTTCAACGGTGATGTGTAAGGAAGGAATCTGACACTCGATTGGTAAAACTCCTTCCAAGCAGTAAGCCAGTTGAAAAGGTGTGAAGCTTGTAGTGGTTTTAACTGACATTTTGTATGCCCATAGTGCAGGATATAACATTCAATGCCAATTATTTTTATGATTCCCTACTTATAGATCATGGTTTCTAAGATGCCATTGGTGACCTCTACTTGACCATTAGCTTGGGGGTAGTAGGAGGATGATTGATCCTGGCGAAAACCTAGCAACTATGTTAAGTCAGACATCATGTGATTATGAAAATGAGACCCATGGTTTGTAATTATCATCTAGGGTACACCGAAGTGACAGATGACTTGATTAAACAGGAATAGTGTCGCGGTTTCCCCATTAGCTCGGAAGGTGGGAAACGCTTCGGCCCATTTCATGAAATAGTCCACAACTACAATAATATAGTTGTGTCCAACAAAGGAAATGGGATTGAAAGTTAAGAAGTCTATCCCCCATTTGGCAAAGGGGATGATGGAGATAGTTGGTTGTAGTAGGGCTGGAGAAGCACACAATTTATTTATAAACACTTGACAAGGATGGCATTGCCAGATTGCGTTGATACAATATTTGAACAAGGTCAGCTAGTAGTAGCCTGCGCGTAAAATTTTCTGTGCAGTAGCTATGCCAGAAATATGACCACCACATGCCCCAACATGGTAGTCATTTAAAATGTGTTCCGCCTCTTCATGAGTGAGGCAATGTTGAAGAACTGTATCCACACCACGACAATATGACATATTGTTAAGCACTAAATAGTGTCGAGCTTGGTGGTGGACGCGATAACGGTCATCGGATGATAGCTTGAGATAGAACCGTTGTTCCTGGAGGTAGACGAGAATGTCACCATACCAAGGGTCAGTTTTGTCAATAAGATAGAAATCTTCATCCGGAATAGGATCATGGGTATCTCGTTAGGATTGACAATGGAAAGATCCAACAAAAGTTAGGCGAAGACTAAGTAATTTTTCACCTTGGAAGCAATGAAAACCAAATCAAATTGTTGGAGGATCATGATCCATTTTGAATATTTCCCTCCAATTACTTGACAAGAAAAAATGTGTCTCATGGGATTCTCCAAGGAAATGAGATTAGTCTATCACAGCAGTATGTAATGTCGGAACTGGTTGACAGCAAAGACGAAGTCACCAATGACAACTTTTCCATATGTGAATATCTGAGTTCGAGCCTAGCTAGGCCTTTCAAAAAATAATATGTCACATGTTCACTTCGGTCATCATGAGTTTGAACCAAGACCATTCCTGGAGAGGATCGTGAGGCTACCAGGTATAGAAGAAAGTCGTGTCCATAATTGGGAGTGCTAAGGGGTGGGGTTGATATAAGCACCTTTTTCAAGGCATCAAATGATCATTGAGCTTGATCATCTCATAGATACAACACTCCCTTCTTAAGTAGGTGCATAAAGCCTTTCGTCAACTCAACATAGTTTATGATGAACTGTCGTAAAATTTTTACTTTCCCTTGCAAACGTTGGAGTTGCAGTATGGATTGTGGTTCGGGAAATTGAGTAATTACCTTTACCTTATCAAGATCAACCCTAATCCCATACTTGGAAATAGTGAATCCAAGTAAGCGCCCAAACTCGACAAAGAAAATGCATTTATGTGGATTCATACGTATGTTATAAAATCGACACCTAAGAAATATGGCTCTTAAATGATCTAGGTGTTGTGTTCACTGCTTGGAATGGGCTGGAAGGTCATCCAAGTAAGCTTGAACGATATGCCTGATATCATGAAATGCATAGTCCATGGCCCTTTGAAATGTCACTCCAACATTCTTTAAACCGAATGGGAGTTTTGATAGGCAAAGATTCCACATGGGCAAACGAAGGCAGTTTTGTGCTATTCTTTGGGTTTTATAGCAATCTGGTTGTCCTAAGAATCCATCCATGAACGAAAATGATTCACAGCCAGCACAATCGTCGATGATCTGATCGATGAACGGTGCCAGATAATTATCCTTGGGACACGCGGTGTTCAAGTCTCGATAGTCGACACATATGCGAATGGTTCCTTGTTTCTTATTGATAGGAACCAAATTAGAAACCCATTCTATTAAGGAATGGGATAGACAAAACTAACACGCAACAACTTTTCCACCTCAATTTTAATGGTTGTCATTTGTGGGGGTGGACTAGTCGAAGCCTTTAACGGACAGGTTTAGCATTGTCTTATACCTTGATCTCATGCTCGACAATATACGGATCTATGCCAGGCATGTCCTCGTAAGACCAAGTGAATACATCGGGAAATTCCTTAAAAGGGTAGGTGAAGCTTGCAATTTCCTCATGATTGCAATCTTCTCCAATCTGGATGTTTTCCATGATGCCTGTCATGACAAAAATATCGATGAGCAATGTCTTTGAAATATTTCCCATGTTTCCTTTTGCATCGAAATTTTGGATGGTCATATATGGTGAGGAAACAATTTTAGGTGTGTCAGGGATAGGATTTGAAGAGGCATCATGTCCGAATCAGATATCAAAACACGATGGTGCGAGTCCTCCCAAGGTTGCTCTTCTAAACTCATGATTTCTCTAATAGCTTTGTCTGTAGGTAAGACTTGATTGAGGGGATCAAAAGAAGGAGAAGTTATGGGAGGGGCAGTGGTACTATTGGCCATGACCAAAGTGACCAGAGATTCGAATGCAAATTGAATGGCTTGGTAGGCGATTTTAGATGGTGACAGTGGCATTTGTTCTCTGTAAGTGTCAATGTCTGAAGGGGCTGGTAGGATCCATGGATTGGTTGGTTCATGAGGAATAGATGAAACCATATTGACCTTCTATGGAACCGCTAGTGGCAGAAGAGGGAAAGAAACCATCAGGGAAGAGGCCTTCAATAGATCGGTACCGATAGTAATGTAAGAGTTAGGTACACCACCCACAAAGGGTATAGAGCTGCTTGGTAATGGGGAATAATCGGGGGTGCAAAAGGACAGCTGGTCCACTGTGACTACCTTTCCATCCAATGGAAATAGGATAATGTGAAAGATAGTAGACACAATGGCAGTCATGGCATAAGTCCAACTGCGACCCAACAAGAGATTATAGTCAAGCTTTTTATCTACAAATTTGATGTCCACCATTACTGTTTTCCCATACAAGGTGATGGGGTAACTAGATAGATAACCTTTTGGGAAGAAAGTGTGGCCATCGAAAGCTTTAAGGGAATTTAATGGTAGGGATAGGGTTGGAGAACCCAAAGCAAGCCAACATGAAGCCAACATTACGAAGGTATAAGCACCTTCGTCGTTGACAGTTCTATGTATACCTTTACCTTTCGAAAAGATTTGCACCTGAAATGCAAGCTAGTGAGAAAGGGGAGGTTTACACTTTTCCATGTCAAAAATTGCAAGCATGGAATCTCATGGGTCAATACCACCAATGGATGAAAGAAAAGATTTCCTTTGTGTTGGACATGTTTGTAGTACTTCAAGCGCTAACATATGCGACGACACTTGCACCAAGTCTTCTACAATGTTGTATTTTTGGGCAGAACATGTAGATGTATTGCGCATTGTGCATCAAAGTGCTGCTTTAAGGGGGTGAATCACAAGGTTGGAAACCAGCCTTTCGATATGAAGATCGTTAGGTGGTGATGGGTTTTGACTTGAAGATGGTTCCTTTTCATGAGCGACATGAGCTTCATAATATTTGGCTCTTGTTTCTAGATCTATTGTTTCAAAGGTGTAAATGGTAGAGGGCCCTTCACCAGCTAAAGGATGTTGCAAAACACCATTGCCCCCTTGCGGGGGTTGGGGTTAGTTTGCAATAAGGCGTTGCTATTGTTGAGTGAGGAAAGGATTATTTAGGACAGTAGGGGTCCTACCAGTATCCTTTTTAGCAAAGAAATATGTGCATTCCTGAAGACGCGGGCAGCAATAGGTCATGTGGTCTTCGACATAGATTTTGCAAGGGAATCTAGCGGGTTAATTCTTTCCATCATCAGGGGGTGCAACAACCTTCTGCTTTGGGTTTTTCTACTTTGTTGACTACTCTTCAGAAGGAGTGATCTTTTTCTTATTATTCTTATTCTTACCACCGAGTTTTCTATAGTCTGCACAGAGTTGATCGCAGTGGTAGGAAGCACAGTTGATTTGGTAGAGGGGCCCACTGACATCCGGGCAATGTGACTGCTGAGTTGTTTTACAGTAGCCTCGAAGGTTGCATCGATAATCCCATCAACGTGTGCTCCAAGTTACTGAGTAGCGGTATCATTGGAGTTGTGAGGGGCATTGGAAATAAAGTCATATAGAGTCCCAGACTGCACATATATCAAATCTAAGTGTTGGGCATGATGTATGGATTGGTCTTCTGTGACCACACCACCTAGGGTGACATCCTTAGTGATTTAGGGGAGTAGAGACTCATAGAACCAATCCGCTAAAAGATAGTCTAGGAGGGGAGCTTTGACTAACCTCCACCTACGTCTCCATTCATGTATATGATCAGTGATGTGGTTGGCGGTATCCTGACATAATGAAGTGAGGAGTTTCATCCTAGTTTCATAGCGGATGGCTAGCTATAAGTGCTTTAAGAATTCCATCACTAGGGCATTAAAGGTATTGACTGATGCGCGTGGTAACTCAATGTACCACTTGGTTGCGTTGCCAGTAAGGGTATGGGGAAAAATACATAATTGGATACTATCATCCACCTTGGAGTTAGAAACACACCATAGATGATAGGTGATGATGTGTGTACCCAGATCCTCCCCTTATTTCCCTTCGAAGTTAGGGATGTCTGTCAGTATTTTATGCGGGATTAGCAGCCAGAGTAAGTTATGATAGATGGGGTCATTTGTAAGTTTGTACAAGTTGGGGATATCAAGTGTTTCCAAGAAAGGTAGAGTATGTGATGCCCCCGAATTGGACCGAGGTGATGACATATGACTTGAGGATCCTTGCGGTCCTCCCATCGTGTTGTTCCCAATATTATACTCAGGTTGCGTGGTATAGCAGGTGACTTGGGGTATGGTATTGTAATATGGATTTCCATAGGGATTGTTAGGCTGGGGGATAGAGTTTCCCCCATGATAAGTAGTGCCCCATTGACTCATTTAAGGTTGTGAGTAGGGTGCCCCCATGAATTGATTGGGACCTCCTTGAGGATTCCTGCTTGTTGCAAAACTAACCATAAATCCTTGACTAGCATAAGGAGTATTCATGTCAATCAGTCACTGACCATGCATGCCTAAAAACAGAGGGGGAACTGTTACGTTCCCAATCGGTATATACATATTGGGAGTGCTCCCAGATACTTGACTCTGGGGGTTATAACTATACAATGGATACTAACCATATTGTTGGTTGAAGGGACTTGTGATAACTATGCTATATTGAGCGTTATAAGAAGTGTTGTATGTAGCACTTGTCGAAGATACAGGGTTTGACACTAAAGGGGCGGAGCCCAAAATATATTGGGTTCCACTCATGGAGGTTTTCATGTTAGGGGTTGAACCTGGGAAAAATGGGATAGCAGGGTTTTCCATCAAAGGTGTGGTATTCACTATCAACTAGGGAAGTGGTGGGGGACCAAAAGTGTCCAAAAAGTCCCACGACCCGTTAATCATTGACGGGATGGGTGGAATTGTTCCAACTGAAGAAAAGGAGGTACAGATGCAATGGGAACCAAGAGAGGGTGTAACAGATTCGTGATCAGAGGATTGTATTGAGGAAGAAATCCTTCAGTAAAGAAATCCTCTAGTAAGCTTGAATCATCAGATGTCTAAATTGATTCTGTGTGCGATCTCAGAGACTGATTTCCTGAAGACAGGGAATCCGATTCACTGGAACTCGGTGGATACTCCATAGTGAGTGGGGGGAGTCCTAACAATCATCTTGATTGATGATGAGGGCCGAATGTAGCCACAGTAGCTGCTAATTTTTATCAGTAAATTTTACAGTGATGTTTATTAAAGTCTTAATGATAACACTTTGGCACCTAAAAAATAAAAAATACACTAAGTAAATTAATCAGCAAGTAGAGGGAAATGACCCTATTTGATAAGCACCAATCATTAGAGATGAAACCCAGTATCACAATGAATAACAGAGAGAGCTAGCCAAATGTATAGTTATGGTTACTCTAGAGCTTTGCTCGAACCTTAGATTGAGGGGCCAAGTACTCTCGTGAAGATGAGCACCATCCCAAAAACTGAAGACAGAGTAGGCCCGTTAGAGTTAGGTACCAAGGCAGCCCACCACAGTCACGTTGTGTTAGTCCCTAGAAGTATGGCCACTAAGGATACCTCATATCAAAAATACTACCGGGGGCGGGGGGGGGGACATAGTTGCAGACAATATGCTTTGTGGGCAAGATACCTGAGTCCCCAACTCAGCTTCGATATCCTTGAAGGGATCCCCAATACACATAATACCCAAAGGATATGTAAGAAAAGATGGGATACCTTCACTTATAGTCTAATGTTGCCTCATATTTAGCTCCACTTTCACTGGAGTGGTCATGGTAGTCTGAGTGCAAAAGGATTTCTCTCTTTAATGACACTAGTTTTGGTGTATGATCTTGGGCAATTTACTCACACTACCTAACCCAAGATCCTAGCCTAAACTAATATGTGGTTACTCTAGAAAGAGTTACTGATTTATTTTATTAGGTAGATTTTAAGTGTACTTTGTTAGAGTCTTTGGTAGGGGTGTTATGTATGAGATGTTATGGGACTCTAACTCAAATCATGCAAAGACAATGCTTGTAAATTTTCAATTTCGATGAATAAGCTACTTTTACAAAGGAAGAGCCATTCATACATCAATATTCATTCCATGAATCCTATTCAGTACAACACTAGCATAACCGATAGAACTTTTCAATGCTCACTAACAACTACTAAAACCAAATAATGCAGAACTTAACCAGCTAAGTAGAAAATAATAAAAAATTTTGATTTTTTCTTTTATGAAAATAAAAACTTTAAGAATAAAAGCTATTTTAAGGAATTCAGACTTCTATGATCCATAATCTTGTTTGTGAGAAACATTTCGGCAAAATCACATAAAATTATAATTATTATATGTATATAATAAATATAATAAAATGGATAAATAAAAGAATTAGTAAAATTTGAGTCCCTCCCCTTGGGCTTGGTCAAACCTAGCCGTTAGGGGTCCTTTAACGGTTATTCAGAAAATTTAGCTGTTGGAATGGCTTGCTGTCCCTATTTAATTGATCGCTCAGATTGGATCTTAAACTTGTCCTGACGATGAACCACACTGGTTGGTTCGAAACGTGTCGACAGATGATTTTTTATGTGATTTTGCCAAAAAAATTCTCATAAACAAAAAGCTATTTTCTTAAAAAAAAAATCTTTAGGACATAGATAAGTCAAACAAAACACAGCTACAGATCCCTTATCAGTCCAGAAGCAAGTTTCCCAACCCTTTGAGGTCACAGAAACTATTGTTTATCAAACAATGGGTGACTAACGCTCTGTGCTAAAGGCCACAGAGAGTTACTGGTGGCATTAACACTCTATTTGTGAAGCCATAGAGCTTTATAAAGCTTTGTTTACACTATTAACCCGCGTTAGTGAGGGAAAATACTTCAAAAAAGGGTTGTCGGGATCAGATCCAGGGATGAGCAATGAAAGAAGAATGATGCAAGGCCCTGAGTGGTCAGAAAAGGAATGAAGAAGTATAGGGAGTCTGGAAGGAGGAGGAAACTAGGAACTTTATGGGAAAACCAGGAACTAAATTGTAGTCCCTAGTGGAGTCACCAATTCTGCTATAGGGATGAATGCACGGTCTAAGGAGAATGAAGGAACCCTCAAGGGTATTCCTGGGACCCTTGGTAGATTGTAAGATTATCTACAGCTATCACAAAGATACATGCATGTCCATATTCAATAACTAACTATCAAAGCAAGATGGATTCATTACCTCGAGTCTCTGTGTAGAGTTGCTGGAGAGCGCAATGCAGCTAGGTGAAAGTCCCCTAAGCTGGATCCAGATCAAGTCATGCACATAGAAGAGACAACCGTAATCACAACATAAAACCTTGATAATCAATGCATGAATATACAAAAGACATCTAGTTGCACATAACTAAGCTACTCATGCTAAAAGGCATTGAATAAACATATAAATGAATTATAGTACTAACACCATGGAGTAGATAGTACAACTTTAGTTCTATATTAATGTCGAAAGAGTGATTACAACCATTAGTTGCATCAGCGTTTCCTTACCCCTCCAGCTCCTCTCTCTCTCCCTTCTTACCACCTTCTTATGCTTAAGTCTGAGACTCTGCTTGACAATCAAGTAAGCTATCCTTTCAAATGATCTGAACTCTTTCACGATAGCCCTAGCTCTACTTATGTAGCATGCAAGGTTTAGGGTTGCCAAGTTTCTCCATGAGTTTCCTTAGGTAAAACTAATGATGTTTTCATTCAT
The DNA here is from genome assembly GCA_000404065.3 of Pinus taeda. Classification (NCBI taxonomy): domain Eukaryota; kingdom Viridiplantae; phylum Streptophyta; class Pinopsida; order Pinales; family Pinaceae; genus Pinus; species Pinus taeda. Next base: position 171,351 of record APFE030877117.1, on the reverse strand, counting down.
TTGAGCTCTTTCCCATTTTCCTACTTTATTAGGATTAGAAATCCCCCAAATAGGTCGAACTTTGATGTTTCCTTACTTTTCTGAGTTGATTTAGGAGAGAATATAGGGATATTTCTTAGTCAATCTACTCCTTTGACCCTTAGATCCTCATTAGTGTTCACTAACACTATCTCCGAGGTAACAAGTAGAGTTACTTAGATTGCTAATGCTACCTTGGGCTTGCAAATAAACTTTATAAAGCAGGTTTTCAGTGTAAAGGCAATGTTAGCTTGGAAACAAGGCTTGTGAACTTGGTCATTGCTTCAGTCATCATGTCTTTCCCTCCGAGCTAATGAGGAGGTTGTTTTATTGTATAACAACCTCCTAAACATCCCTTTTTCCCAAGCACAAGCTAGTGTTAGTGTTAATGTTGGTGTGCTAGTGTTAATTAAGTTTGGAGTAAACAACAAGCTATTCATAGTTATAGCTCTCTAGTTGTGTGTGAGGGAGAAGTGTGAATTTGGTTTAGTGTGAAGAATAAAGGGAAGAGCCTTAAAACTATCATTGTTGAGGCCATCATGAAATGCTAACGAAAGTGTGTGGGAACCTGGTTTTGTCAGAGGAGAACAACAACGTCAAGACAATGGTTGTAATCTATTCTTAATTTATATTAATATTATATATATATAGATATATATATTATATATATATATTATATCTATGAAACCATCGATTGATTTCCTACATAATGTGTTATCTCACATGTTTATGGGTTAATGCTTCTTGATTTGTTAAGTAGGTTGAATTACAATTTGTCTATTATCATGGTTGTTGTTTGCCATTGTTTACTTGTTTCAGGTGTTTGAAGAAGGAAACGGGAGATAGCTAGAGCGAGCAAGCAAGCTCATCACCAAATGAGATAAGTGTACTAAGAGAGAGGCCCTCTTAATTGGTTCTAAACTAAGGAAATATTCCATAGAAAGTATTGTTTGTGGCTATACCCATTGTGGGGCTAGAGGAATTGTTTGTGTCTGCATTTAGAATTTTACTTCACCACATAAGGTCGTTGAGTTGCTCTGCGAATACCAGGATTTGTTTCCCACCAAATTTTCAGACTTGAAAGGTATCATAGGAGACTTGGTCATGCTAAATATTAACTTGAAGATGGATGCAAATCCAATCAAGAAAAGGGCATATCACCTTAATCCCAAGTATAAAGAAAAGGTCCGCTTGGACAAGATGCCCTCAGTGGTTATGATTGAACTGGTGGAGGAATCTGATTGGGTGAGTCCAATGGTTGTTCAAGAAAAGAAGAAGAAGGATGAAATAATAATCTGTGTACATCTCAGGAAGCTTAACAATGCTTGCGTCCATGATCCTTTTCCAAATGCTTTCATAGATGAGGTACTAGATAATGTTGGATGGTAGGAGGCCTATTCATTCAATGATGGGTTCTCTCGATACCATCAAATTAAGATCGTGTTGGAAGACAGGATTAAGACCACCTTTGCGACTGAGTGGGGATGTTTCTAATATACAATGATGCCTTTTGGACTTAAGAATTCACTGACGATCTTCTCGCGTGTAGTCATCTCGGCATTAAAAGAATTCATTCACAAGTTCTTGGAAGTATATTTTGATGATTGGATAGTGTTTAGGCTAGTAAAGTGCCATGTAGCCAGTTTGCGCTTGATGTTGGATACATTTTGAAGGTATCAAATTACGCTAAACTTGAAGAAATGCTTATTCTACATCCCTTTCAGAATCTTGTTGGGTCATGTTGTATGCATGCAAGGACTTATGTTAGACCCTACTAAGATCATGGTAATAATTAATTTGGAGGCATCGAGAAGTGTTAAATAGTTGCCTACAACACCGGGCCACACTAGGTACTATCAGAAGTTCTTTAAAAGTTATGCCCAGATTATTGTGCCTATGGAGAAACTGCTGAAAAAGGACACTACATTCTATTGGGATGAATAAGGTCAGTGGAGCCTCGATGTACTGAAGGAGAAAATGTTCACCATGCTGATCCTAGTCTTCCGGGATTGAAATAAGGAATTTGACGTGCATGTGGATGCTTCATGTATTGCGCTAGGAGCAGTAATGACACAGGTTGGTAAAGGAGAATTGGATCACCCTATAGCATTTGCGAGCAGGCAGTTGTCTAAGGCTGAAAAGAATTACTCAACGACCAAGCGCGAAGGGTTGGCTATGGTGTACGCACTCTAGACATTCAGACATTACCTGCTAGGTGGACATTTCAAGATGTACACAGACCATTATGCATTGAAATATTTAGTTAATAAGCTGTGTTGGGGGGGGGGGGGGAGATATGCAAATCATTGTTTTTGTTTTAGGAGTATGATTTTGAGGTGATTGTGAAGCTAGGAAGGTTGAATGTCAGGCCAGACCATTTGTCACGCTTTGAAACTAGAGAGAAGCCTACCAATTTAGAGGAAGGTTTGCCTGACGCACAACTCTTCATGGTGCGTGTTGCAGATAATCACTTTGTGGACATTATCCACTTTCTAACTATGAGGATGACTCCAGAAGGATATAACAGTCATCAGAAGAAAGAATTGGTGGTGCGTGCGACAGACTTTTCGGTAATTACAGGCCATCTATATAAGATGGGATCAGATGAAATACTTCAACGCCATGTGCCTGACTTTGAAAGAAACAATATCCTCACCGAAGCTCATGGAGGAGCTACAAGAGGACATTATGCAGGAAAAGCAACAATGCATAAGATTTTGTGCGCTAGATTGTGGTGGTTGATGCTGCATAAGGATTCTAAAGCCTATTGTAGGGCATGTGATGCATGTCAAAGAATGGGTAGGCCATTGCGAAGGGATGAGATGCCTTTGGATCCAGAGATGTCATTGCTGCCATTTGAAAAATGGGCAATTGATTTTGTAGGACCGATTCAGCCTCTAGGCAAGAAGATGGGCATGCGGTATATCATCACGACGACTGAATATTTGACCAAATGGGTGAAGGCACAACCCGTGAAAGACTGTATCGAAGCAAAAGTAGCAAAATTCTTATTCAAATATGTGTTTACTAGGTTTGGTTGCCCAAAGGTTTTAATGAGTGATTGTGAAACACATTTTCTTAATGAAACGATCAGCGCAATGACAGAAGAGTTCTAGGTTTATCACTAGAAGAGTACATCGTATCAACCTCAGGCCAATGGCATTGTCAAGGCTTTTAATACGATATTGGAGAATGCACTGATAAGGTTTGCAACATGCAATGGAATGATTGGGATGTGTGTGTACCGGTAACATTATGGGCATACAAAACTACATGCAAAAAGCTTATTGGTCAAACACCTTTTTGGTTGGTCTATGGTGTGGAAGCTGTAATGCCTATGGAGTATATCGTCCCTAGTCTGTGCATAGTGGCTTTCACAAGAATGATAGACCACAGAGCCTTAGAATATCAGCTCGCTTAGCTAACAGAGCTCGAGGAAGATAGTTTTTGGCTGGATTCCATCAGTATGTTCAGAAGTAACGTGAAAATTCTTGGCACAATCGACATATCAAAATAGCACCTTCAAGGTAAATGATTTGGTTTTATTATATGATAATAAGTTTGATAAGTTACCAGGAAAATTTCATATGCACTAGTTGGGGTGATATGTTATCAAAGAGATTGTAGATGGTGGAGCAGTTCAGCTCAAGAAGTTGAATGGAAATCCATTTCTGGGAATGATAAATGGAAGCTGATTGAAGCCATACACGGGGATCTGGCCCAATGACTACATGATGGTAGCATAGTCTTAGTGCTCCATGCAGCTACAAGGAGGTGTGGGACTATAAACTACACTGCTTGGTATATAGAGCTATGCGACTGGAGGGCTGTGTGAAAATGAATGATGTCACAATACCATAGGAAGTGTGAAGGGAGTTGTGCTATAGGAGGAGCAACTGTGTAGTGTAACAAGAAATAACTGTTAAAGTCATTGTTCATGATTTGACTACCAGGAGATGGCTAAGAGGATCCCGGGGGGTGGGGTGACATTTAATTCATTTAAGGCATTTAAGGCTGAAATATTTGGAGATCTATGCCAAATCAACATTTATTAATGGATTTTGGGGGCCATGGTCGAATTTGAATTCGAATTCACCTATAAATTATGTGTGGTTGTCCAGTGAAAAGCACTTTGCATCCTTAGAATTTCAATGTTCAGTTGTCAATTTTTTATGAATCCTCAGGTTTACACTAATTTGGTCGCCAGTTCCGTATTTGATAAGTTACCTGAGGAAACCCAATGATTTATTCTCAGCACAATGTTTGGACTAGGAGAGTCTATTAGTACTGGCAGAGCTGTCGCCTCTAAGGGAGTTGCTCCAGAGGTGATGAGCATGGAGACTCCACCTGTAATTCCCACCACGCCGAGGTCACCTAGGCCGAAGCCTAGACCATGGAGGGAAGTCCCTAAACTTAAGAAGCAAAAGAATAATAAGTCCATGTGGGTGCGCAAGTCACTCAAGAAGCATGCAGCTACCCAGGCCCAGAAGAAAAAAAAATTGAGCAAAAAAGAGAAGGGGAAAGTGGTGGATTTGGAGGTTGAAAAGGGCACAGAGGACATAGACACTGAGGGGTAGATCCGATATCCAAGTTTCCAGATTATATCCCTCGATGCAAGGGAAAAGTGAAGGTCCCTAAGGACCCAGATGCAAGAAAATTCCTCCTCATTACAACCCTACTACCCCTAAACATCACCTTTGAAGGTCTGTGCTTGGTGCGGATTTCCCATCTCAAGATGGAAGACTCGGACATGGAGGACCATGAGAGGTTCCCCCACTTGGAAACATAAACCACATGAAGAGGGTGTTCTACAAGGAATTAGGTGTCACCACACTAGAGCTAGTGGAGTGGATTCACGGAGTGAATCAGTCGTGGTTGCTGAACCTATTATGGGTGCCCCACTACCATCGCTCCAATGTCAATTTAAATGTGATCAAGAAGTTGCTAACCCTAGTGCATGATGGTTTTTTGTGGCTGAGTTCACACTTACACATCACTGATATGCTGATCCATCAAATCATGCTATTGCCACACTCAGGGTTGAATCCAGCCAAGGAGTTTGGTAGAAAGACGAGCGAGCGTGACCTCGCAGGGAAAATGAAGGATAAATTCAAGCTTCAGAAGACATTGCACAGGTACTATATCACCTCAGTCACCGAACCCATGATGAAGATTTCCACATAGATCTTTGTGGGAAAGGTTATGAGAAAATGTCACACGGATGAGGTTCTAGCACCAGTGATTTCCGTAGCTGCAAAGTTCACAGTGGGTGTGCAGTTGAACTAGGCGTGCTACCTCTGTATTGAGATCCTCGTGAACTGTCAAGAAACACAAGACAAGAGTAAAACATTCCACTATTCGTGGCTATTTCTCTCCATTGTGCTCATCACTTAGGATCTGCTGGAGGACAATCAGTTTCTTCCCGTGGATAAGGATTTGCTGAAGGATGCAAAGTTTGCATCCCTCTGGGAAACAAAGGATGTTGCGCACATCATAGAGGCCAAAAGATTCTGGGTGTTGATGGAGGAAAGCATTCACATGGCCGTCAACCAGAAGCCACGATTGTCTACAATTGTGTTTGAGCAACTGTCAAGGTACACAGATTTTAAAACCATCTTCCACCGCTTATACATCCAGGCAGAGAAGGATCCACAAAAAAAATGGTTTGACCTACCCTACCTGGCTACAAATGAAGATATTGAGGATGTCATCAAGAATTGGCTGACAGAGTGGCACCCTCCATCCAATCTGGCCGTAGATACTAGCAATTCCACAGAGAAGAAGAAGAGGGAAGAAGCTAAGTAGAAGGTCCAGCAGTTGGCTGAGAAGCAGAAAAAGGAGGTCGAGGAGAAGGCCTAGGTGGAAGCAGAGCACACCACAAAGTAGTAGGTTGAACAAGAAGAGCACAGCTCCAAGCATAGTGGTAAGTCTCCTTCACCCCAAATAGAGGAGGAGGATTAGTGAGAGTAGGGTGACGGTGGTCAGGAGGAGCAAGAGAGCACTCCCTTCCTGGTTAGAAGGTATAGGGAACAAGGAAAGGAAGGGTCACAGAAGAAATCAAAGTTAACCAAGCCATTGCTGGATCCAATTACTTTGACAGATGACAACTCGGATGAGATAGGCCACAAGGTGCGGGATACCATGGTAGAGCTGCTGCAGCTGTTTGAGCAGTAGAAACAGTAGGTGTTGAGCACCATTGATAAGGATCTACATGAGCTATGAATTCCAGAAAATAGGATTTAGGTAGGAGTAGGGCAGATCAATGCTGCATGAATAAGTTTGGCACTGGGGACGAATCAGGCAACAGAGATGGTTCGATTGCTAGATCCCTGGGCAGTCACACTGCAGACGACTCCTTAAGCATAGAGGCAGCTGATGACAAGGCCATAGTGAGTTCTTTGAAGAACATAGACTTCAACCTAGCTGTGCTCCCAAATGAGTACCTTCACATGCTACAGGTAGGTGTGACAGAAAAATTCCAGGTGCAGGAGCAACGTCCACTAAGCCTCATTAGTGAGTATTGAGTAAAACATGAACAGATGTTCACTGAGAAGTCAGAGGTGCTGGGAGGCACAAAAGAAAATTTTGGCAAAAAATTCTCAACTTGAAGCCATGGTGGAATAAGACTCAATAACAGTACCTGAACTGCATATAACGGAGGAGGTGCCTTTGGAGGCGAAGATTAGAAAGTTGGTTGGAGGCATGTGCGAATCCAAAACGGAAGTGACTAGAGTTTAGTTCGAGTTGAACTTGAAGATAACTGAACTGGAGTTGAAGTCATAGCCTTCAACCCCGCCAGAGGTAAGGGAACAACGTGAAGCTGTTGTGAAGGATGGAGTCACGTCAGTGGATGCTGTGGTGGTAGACTGCACTGTGCTCTTTGAGCAGGCTATGGAGGTAGTCACGGCCCTACAAGAGGATCCCACCCTGTAGGTCTTGAATACAAAAGTCTGTGAGCTCCATAAGCAATATGATGAAGTGAGGGCGATGATGTGCACCATTGCTACAGGACAAAACCTTGCAAAGCTGTAGGAGGTGAAGCAGCTGCTTACATAGGTGGAAGTAGCGTAGAGGAAAGAAGTCATTCTCAAGGCCATATTGGGGCCTCGGTTGGATGAAGTCTACATCATCTCCACCAATATTCAAGAGAAATTGGTGAACATGTACAGTACAAAATAGAAAATCTAGCAAGACAGTGTAGGACCAGCCACACAATAGCTAGTAAGGCAGATCAAGAAAGCAGCCATGCAGAGCGCCGCTAAAGTAGAAGTTGCCCAAGTGGAGTTGGGAGATCTTCGCAGTAAGATTTCCGCACCAACAGAGTGACTCGTGGGCAAGTCACGATATTTTTGTTGGGAGCCTATTGAGATGGGGTCCCCTAGTGTCAATTTTGGGGCAAAAGCCCAAGTTATGTTGTATAAATATGTAAAGTCCCTGCAAGTTGTGTTCGCGGAGCGTGTAGATAATTAAAGAGTCAAAAATGGTTTTACCCTCTTTTATGTAAGTTGAGTCGGCTTTTTAAGATCTACCCATGGTCCGCAGACCATGGGATTTTATAAGTAGGTGCGTCTTAAGATGTCTAAGAGAATGGATGAGGATGAATGTAATGGGTTAGTAGAAGAAAAAGCATAGGAGTATTAGAGTAGAAGGAAGGCTCTATTGCTGTGTGCGCAGAGGCCTAGATTAGAGTCAACAGGTGAGTGTGTGGACCCCTGCAACTAAGTGCGTATGGAAGTCTTGAGTCTGTAAGATAAACTAAGTATTAATAAAGAAGATTATTGTGAAAATTCCTGTGTTTTTCCTATTTATTTTTGTTATGAATGAATGCACTTTATGTTGTGATTAATGGTGGGCTTATGAAATAATGATGTATTGATGCGCGATCTTACATGATTTATATTGTTATATGAACACAATGACTATTCACTATTTATGAAAAGATTATCTTGTTGTATAAAGAAGTTATCGAACACTTAAGATGATCGGGATAATTACTGGGTTAAGAATGATCTTTGGTGCATGTAAGTAGCTGATTAGTCTATTCAAGGTCTGTGAAAGACATTCATAGACCTTCACAGAGGTCTAAAGCCTAGTTAAAGGAAGTTATATCGATAAGTCATAAAGGATTATCAATATGCGCTAGAGACTGGTTAAAGGAAGTTATATCAATAAGCCATAAGGGCTTATCAATCTGCGCTAGAGGCTGGTTAAAGGAAGTTATATCGATAAGCCATAAGGGCTTATAAATCTACGCGAAGGCAGATTTAGGGCACAAAATGACATCACACTGACCTCTAGGTGTGAAAACTTGTTCCAACACCCCCCCATACTGCTTCGGGTGAGACTTCAATCCACGCTCCAAAGATTAATGCTGAAAGGGATAGTAGTGTAGGGATTTGGTTGGTGCAACTAACTCTGAACCTGGGTCAGGATCCACTAAGCCAACACTATCTACCTTATTTTCTTGGTTATCATTACCAACACTTTTAGTTAAAACATTTTGAAGTGTCTAGCTAGTTGATGAAATTCATGTTGTCACAATACTTATTAGTTACTAAAAAGTTATAAACCTCACACATTAGTCACAAATAAATCAACTCAACTATTCCTATACTTCAATCAAAATTTCATACATGCATTTTCCTTTGCAATTAATTCCAACATGTTGTCATCCATGCTAAGCATGTTCTGTCCATTTGTAATCTTTATCATTTTTATTCATTTTGACAACAAATATTAGGAGCATAAACATAACATTTTGATAATGATAATTATCAACAATGGCCCATTCTTGCCCACTTTCCCAATTGTGTTCCACACAACATGTAACCCATTAGATCACTCCATTGTGCTCCCCATTGGCTCCTCATTTCTCCCATCGACCATAGTCTCCCCTTGTAATCTCTTGTGTGTTGACCACATAGAAATCCCACAAGGAAAATATAGGCAGTATGTACTTGTCTTTAAATTAGGAATCCCGTACTCAACCTCCCTTCCTACCATGTAGGACATTAAACTGAGTCATAAGAACTTTTGGCCATTAAATGAAAAACCTAAAATAACCAATTCCCAAGCAACACCTCCTCAAACCTCTGAATCTATGTCCACTCCTCTTAGTTAGTCATTGTGTTTACGTTTCCACCATATTTACATGAATTAAAAATTCACAGTGATAATTATAAGAGGGGTAGAAAAAAGGGTTGTGACGAACCCTACCCCATAGAGGAACAATGTCCTTAGTGTACTGAACCTGAACACAATATTCAACAATGTTTTATTTCCGAACACAAAATTCAAGAATTCCCTTTATTGGAGCACCAAATTAAAAAATGAGGTTTATATATACATAACACTTTTACATTCATTTACATAATTAATAGAAATGGGAAATATACCCTCATTCAATAAGCCATTTACCAAGTGACCTCATCTTGTTCACAATGCTTCCAATGATCCATGTCCTACTTTATTACTTGGTTTTAGAGTGAAACCCTCTTCTAATGTCCAACCACGTTGTTCACTAACCTCAGTTCTCCTTCAAGAAATGAATTTCTCTAATGCTTGTGATTCTTTAAAAAACCATTCATTTTTTTTTCAATTTTCAACAGTCTCTTCTCTGTTTCCTTAGTCCCTTAGGCTATTCATTCCTTGGAAAGGCTTCCTCGCACAAGAATTGTAGGTTTTAACCCTCTATAGAAATTAATTGCATATGAATTCTAAAACATAGAAAATAAACAATGCTAGAGCATAACACATAAAACACATATACATAGAGATTTTCCCTTATATCCCAAAACCGGGACTACCAACTTGATTTTTCATTATTTTCCTTTCAATGTTACAATACATATTTATAAATGTTGAAGTATCCAATACCATGGACCGAAAACCATCGTGTCCAAAACCATGTGGGAAAATCATGCACAAAACCATAGGTAGGTCCGTGAAACCTAATATAGGGTCCAAAAAAGAAAAATCAGGGCGCTGCATCAAACCCCATAGAGTGGGGTTACCTGCATCCCTCAAACCCCCTGTGACTCCCCCCGCTACGCAATTAGTGCAATGAAGGAGGGGATCTGCCTCCCTTCTAATCCCCTGGTTAACTACATCGGCTAGTCGTGGAAAGAATATAACACAACCCAACATTCTCCCACTTTTTGTTTCCTTTCCACAGGGGGCCACAAGAGAGCTTAGTCATTTATCCAACCCTACAATGCCCATTGTTTCTCTACACCAAGAGAACTTCTCAGAGCTCACAAATTTTGTCAATGCATTTGCAGTATTCTTCAAAGTGTCCATCTTTACCAGCAACACTTTTTCCTTCTATCATATCCCTGACAAAGTGATACTGAACATCAATGTGCTTTTTCTTTGAATGATATGCAGGGTTCTTTTCCAAGAAAATTACACTTTGGCTATCACAGTCAATCCTTATAGATCCATGTACTAACCCCATACTTGAACACAATCTCTACAACCAAACTGCTTCCTTGCTTGCATGAGTGGCTGCCATGTACTCTGCCTCTGTATTTAATAGTGAGACTACAAATTGTTTCTTACTCATCCAACTGACTGCACCTCAAAATAGGTTAAACACATACCCACTTGTAGATCTTCTCTGATCCAGATCTCCAACCCAGTCTACATCAATAAAGCCATGAATATCCAACACTTTGTCCAATCCCCGTCTTCCTTGGTAGCACAAACCATAATCACTAGTGCCACACAAATACCTGAAAACCCGCTTCACTGATGTCCAGTGCTCCTTCCCTGGTTTTGACATAAAACTTCTCAATACTCCCAATGCATGTGCAATGTCTAGTCTAGTACAGACCATCGCATACATCAGGCTACAGACTACACTTTCATATGGAACATGGGACATGTCCTCTTCCTCTTCTTGTGTCTTGGGACACTGTTCAACAGATAAATTTACACCTACAGGAATAGGAACCTTCATCAGTTTACTAGCCTACATATTAAACCTCTGCAATATTATCTCAACATACTTCCTCTGGTTTAACTAGAGCTTCCTCTTTGTCTGATCTCTTTTAATTTCCATGCCCAAAATATAGTTTGCAGCAACAAGATATTTCATGTCGAATTTGGAGGACAAGTGGGTCTTTAAATCCTAGATAATTTCTTTGTCATTTCCAACCAACAACATATCATCCACATACAAGACCAAATAAATAACACGGTCACCAATTAATTTAAAATACACATGGTGATCTTCTTTGCTTCTAGTGAAGCCAAGTCCCCATATAAATGTATCAAATTTTTGATACCACATCCTTGATGACTCTTTTAACCCTACAGAGACTTATTTAACTTGCATACCAGTTCTTTCTTACCCTTCACTACAAAGCCTTCATGTTGCTTCATGTTGATCTCCTCTTCCAAATCCCCGTGAATATTGACAACATTTCTTGGGAAAAAATATCACCAAAATCAATTCCCGACACCTGGGAATAACCTTTTGCTACCAACTGAGCTTTTTATTTTTCCACCTTTCCCTATACATTTGTGTTCTTCTTGAACACCCATTTGTGGCCAATGGGTTTCCTTCCAGTGGGCAACTCCACCAGATCCATAGCCTCATTTTTGTGCAAAGATGCCATTTCATCAACCATGGCCTCTTTCCAGAGCTTTCCATCCTATGAATTTACTGCTTCCTTCACAATTCTGGGATCCTCATCAGTAATAGATAACGCAAAATTTGAACAGAAAGAATATGGACTATATCTTTCTGGCTACCTTCTTTCTTGAACTAATCTTCTCACTACCCAGAATTTGTGGCTCTTCATCCTTGATTCCTCCTCTACTATAGAGTATGATTCTTCCCCCTTTAGCTCAAACTCTATCTTCTCAGGTTCCTTTGGTTGGACTTCATGTTTAATAACATCTTTCACCTCTCTGAACACCACATCTCGGCTGTACACAACCTTCCTTGTTATTGGGTTCCAAAGCTTATAACCCTTTAAACCACCCTTATACCTGATAAAGATGCACTTTTCAGATTTACTATCCAACTTGGTTCATTTCTCCTTTGGAACATGTACATATGCATCACATCCAAATAGCCTCAGATGCGAAAGAGAGGGTTTCTTACCAGTCCATACCTCTTGTGGAGTCTTATCCTCCAACGCTGATGAAGGTGATTTGTTGACCAGGTAACATGCTGTCTCCACCGCCTCTTCCCTGAATTCCTGTCCTAACCCAACACCATTGAGCATGCTTCCTTCCCTTTCCATCAACATCTTGTTCATTCTTTCTGCAACTCCATTTTTCTAAGATGTATATGGAGTATTATTCTACCGTGTTATACCACACTTCTTATATAATTCTTCAAATTCTTTACTGCAAAACTCTCCACCATTATCTATCCTCAGCACCTTTATCTTCTTCTGTGTCTGGTTTTCCACCAAAGCCTTAAATTCTTTAAACTTGTCAAAGACTTTAGATTTCTTCTTAAGGAAATATATCCATGTATTCCTTGAGAAGTCATCTATAA